>OZ005660.1:43148196-43420696 GCA_963930645.1 Salticus scenicus | reverse complement strand
GTTCGTAAGACACAGCGTTCACAAAATTTGTAATATACACAAACAGACGCACAAGAACTCACGAACTCACTGACACACAGACAGACATTTTCTACATACATGTTCAGGGCATCCCAAAACGTGTAAAGTATAGAAAGCTGAAGCTCACGAATCGAATACTTTATTCTTATATATAGAAGAAAGAAAAAGAAAAAGAAAAACATAAAATTAAACTCGGCATATAGATTAAAGTAGATTTAAAATCCAAAATTGCATTTAATTACATTTTCAGAAAAATATAGTGCAATCCTTTTTCTAAAATATTTGCGTTATGAAATAAATTGTATTATATTACGCTTGCCACCCAGTTGACGGACAATTGAACGGACACATTCTCATGCCTCTCGATGTTTCTAAAATTCTACACTCATTTTATTACATTGTCACCACTACTTTGAAATAGTAATATTTTGCATAATATTTTAGCATTAATAAAAATTTCTTATTTTCGATAGCGATGACAAAATGATAAATCGCGAGTAAAATTTTAAAAATTCTGCGAGGTTTACATTATCCACAGACAGCTTACACTGTACTTTCTTGATCTGAAGTTACGCAAATTGAATCTTCAATGATAGTACGTATTTCAGCGAAAGCAAATCTAAAGCCGAGGTCACTTTGCATATGAGAGAAATAAGATATGTATGCTCTCATATAAGCTTAAATACCAGTGAAATAGTATGTTAGTTTAAATGCAGTGCTAGTAGTGGTGATTAAACTCATTTAAAACATAAATCATTTAGTACGGATAGCCCTGTTCTTCAAAGTGTTAGAAAAAATAAATATTTAGTCGGATTTTAACAATAAAGCTGCCAGAAATTTTCTATAATATAACAGTTTTTTTTTTTTTTTTTTTTTTTTTTTTTTCAGTGCACTTCCAAGAATAAGAAATTTTTGTACTATTTTACTACCACTATTTTTATACAATAATCTCTACTGCATTTAATACATTACCATAATAATACTGCAAAAAAACAAAAATAAATATATAAATAAATAAACAAATAAATAAATAAAAATAGTGGTAGAAAGAAAAAGCTGAAAATTCTCATCCCTAAAAGTGTCGTGAAAAACCTGTGGAGACTTCGAGCTCTGATTGTACCGTTCCGAATTAAGATATATATATATATTGGGTTGTTCAATAAATAATGTCGTTTTTTTTTTAAAACCTTCGCTTGTAAAAACCAAGGCTTTTCCGAACGCGGAATTTTTCAACTTACCGAAAGATGGCAAAAGGTCATCCAACAAAATTTCAATATATCATTGATTAATGTTTGTTGTTAATATAAATAAATTCACTTTGAAAAACATGAAAAAAAGACGACATTATTTATCGAACAACCCAATATATATATATATATATATATATATATATATATATATATATATATATTTATTATTATTATTATTATTATTATTGTTGTTGTTGTTTTTGTTATTAGTATTATTATCAAAGTGGAAAATTCGAGCTTTGGTTGTAGCATTTCGCATTTTTCAAAAAGATATTATTACTCTTGTTGTTATTATTATTATTATTATCATTATTACCTGAAATTACAAAGCATTTCGTATTCGAATTTTTTTTTTTTTAAAGAATAAATATTTATATACACAAATAAAGCGATACAAATTACTGAATTATTTAAAGGGCAAAAATGTACAAAAATATTCATTTTTAAAATTGATAAAATGTAACGTTTTCAATTGTTTTGTATTTAAGATAAAAAAAAAATAATAATAATATATATGTATATATATAAATAGTGGTAGCAAAAAAGCGAAAAATTCTCATTCCTGAAAGTGTCGTGAAAAAAAACTGTGGAGACTTTGATCTCTGATTGTAATATATATATATATAATTATTATTGTTGTTGTTTTTGATTATTATTATTATCAAAGGTGGAGAATTCGAGCTTGGGTTGTAACGTTTCGCATTTTTCAAAAATATATTATTACTCTTGTTGTTGTTATTATTATTATTATCATTATTACCTGAAATTACAAAGCATTTCGTATTCAATTTTTTTTAGAATAAAAATTTATATCCACAAATAAAGCGATACAAATTGCTGAATTATTTAAAGAGCAAAAATGTATAAAAACATTCATTTTTAAAATTGATAAAATGTAACGTTTTCAATTATTTTGTATTTAAGATTTAAAAAAAAAATCGTTTGAAGATAATTTAATTTCGAGAAAAGAAAAATCGAAATAGTAGTTGCCAAATGCAATTGTTAGAAATAAACTGAAAAATACAATATAAAAGTAAATAAAAGAATGAATGCTAAAAATTTTATTTTTGTGAAAAAAAAAAAAAAAAAAAAAAAAAAAAAAAAAAAAAACGTTCTTTTAAAATAATTATTACAAATATTTTCTGTGTGGACTTAATTAAATTTGGATTGGTATGCATTTATTTTCTTTTCCTAATGAAAATATTAAAACGCTTGACTTAATATTTCTATTACCATTTTTGAATTGTCTAATAGGACAGATAATTTAATCAGCTAAAGAAATGTTATATATTGTAAAATTGTTGTTTATGAATTTGATTATTTTTTATCATTGTAAAATATGAGTAATACAGGGATGGAAGACGGGCTCAAAATTCATACCGGAATCTGTTTAAGAAATTTCTTTACCAATAATATCGTTGATTTAAGAAGTGGAACATTTCCTTACATTGATAGTGGTATGAATTCTGCGCCCGTGTTCCATCCCTGGTAATATTAAAAAAAAAAAAAAAAAAAAAAAAAAATGGGTGGCTTTTTTATCGCACTGGTGCTACGATATGGGCAACTAGCAACGGTGTGCGTTTCATCCCTATGTGTAGTCCGGAGACAACTATCACAAATTTGAACTTTGACAGAGAGGATGCATCCCCTGCTTCGCTTAAACACATATATATTTAGAAATTCTCTTGAATGTTTTTCAACCATTTTAAACATGTAAACCATTAAATCACATCACAGGTGGGCTGTTTATGCTACTAATCTTCATTGTGATATATATATATATATTTTTTTTCCAAAATCTTTGGGAAAACTACATCAATGGAAAGATCTTCTATAAATAGAAACATAATCTGAGGCGAAAAGGTTCTTATTTTTTCTGCTTCGAAGATTCTTTTAAAATTGAAAGATACGAAGCACACAACCGCCATATTTGACTTTGAAAAAACAAGTTGATTCATTCAATATGATTCACAGAAAAACTGTTGGGAAAGTATGTTAAAAAATTGCTTTAGAAGATTCAAAATAACATTAGTCGAAGTTAATCACAAAACTAATTTCAAAACTGGTGTACCATAAATATTAAAACTTCAAAACTTCTTCACCCACCATAAATTTTAAGCCAGCACAACCGGTTTCGAAAGGACGAGGCCTTTCTTCTTCAGATGCAAAAACACGTGCTACTGCCTTGGAGGCAAAAGCAAGAAATTTTATGGTGTGAGAAGAATTTTTGAAGTTTTAATAGTTGGAGGCTTTATTCCTGAGTAAATTTCGCACTGGCCCCTCGGGTCGACGCAAATCTTCACGGTCGACGTAGATTCTGTAAGTGATGTTTTCTTCTGTGGTGGTCATATTCTCGCTGAGGTGGCGCCATAATAGTTGTACTTGTTACCTTTACAGGAGTCGCTATTTTTTAATAATTGCTAATGTTTCGCGAAAAATGCACAGGTGGGGTTTTCGTAATTTGAGTTTTTTAATCTTACTAAATTCAATGTTAGTATTTTTAATATGGGTGGTTTTAGTTAGCGTGGTGATATTTTTATTAAGCTTTACTTCAGAGAAAATGTTCTTTTATTCTGCTATTAATTTTTCTTTTTGTTTCTCCTATATAGCTACTATTATTGGAGTTTTCAGGAGTAAAAAAAAATTTATAGGCGCTAGTGGTCCGTAAAGGATTATTTTTTATCTTTATCACTTCGGATGAGTGGAAAAAGGATTTTGTTCTGTTTAACGGGTATGTTAAAATTGTATTTTGCAGCTTCCAAATGAAGCAGCAAGTAAGGTTGTTGCAGGCTTGGCGGATCAGCCGGTAGGACACTACCCTTTGGATCCTCAGGTCCCGGATCCGAATTATGGTACGAGCATGGATGTTTGCGATGTCCTACGCTTACACGATACAGTATATTTATTTTTGTCAATTGTAATGTAGATCAATTGAGACAAAAGTAATTGTAAATATAGGTCACAATGCTGTCAAATAAATGTCAAATGCCAAGTAAGGTTGTTTTGAAACTTTCATTGGATAAAGTCGCTAACGCAATTGTCTATCAGCCAATTAACGTCCACATTTTGAGCTGCCAGATCTGTTTCTACTGATAAGCGAAACTTTGTAAACGTAAATAGAGCTTTAATTGGCTGAATGAATTTAAATGAAACCTCTGAAGCAAATACTCGTCTATGTAATATTATTCTTAAAAAAAAAAAAAAAAAAGAAAGAAAAAAAGAAAAATCGCTTTATTTAATCTTTAGTTATTTATATTGTGCAAAGTAAAGAAATATAATGATCTAAGATATGTAATTTATAAATGATTAAACATTCATCCAAACTTCATTACTAGAACATAATTTTTTATTTTATATTTTCAGAATGTACATCTCTAAATTTTTAACAATGAACGTTTTTGTGCTGAAACGTTTTCACGATTGCTGCAAATGTTCACGTTTTCGAATTCTTCCTTTTTGTAGCCTCTCAGAAGATATTTAATAGTTAAAAAAATCCTTTTCCCTCCTACAAATCGCCTTTATAGCCATAAAATTACCGAAAAGTGATAAAAATAGGGGAGCGTCCCCAAGAACGGTGGGTGATAGAGGAAAATGCGTGTCACATTCGGTTTGAGGAATTCACTTTACATAAGAATTTGCAAAAAGAGTGTTAGAGCCTATTTTCATGCAGAGCAGTGTTATCGTTTGCTTAGACGTATTTCTAGTTACTAGGGAGACATGTAGATATATCTAGGAAGGTATGTAGACATACTACGTTATGTTAAGTTTAAAGAAAAATCACTAACTCAGTTTTTTTAACACTTTCAAACAAGGTTGAAAAGTGTTTATGACTTCGGTTTGTCTGTCCGTCTGTCGGTCCGCGCTCTAACTCACGTAAATATTTATGGAATTTCTTGAAACTGATATATGTTGTTCAAGTTCACTATCGGATGTTTCCTATTGAAAATGGAGTTTATACCTCTACTGGTTTGTGTACAGGGACACTCGAAAGTATTTCAAAGCATTGTGTTCTATGAGAGGTATTTCTATAAACCATATTTTCAAACATTTAATGTAGACATATAATAATGAAATTGAAACATGTTATTCAAGTTCACTATCGGACGTTCCCTATTGAAAATGGAGTTTATACCTATACTAGTTTGTGTACAGGGATACCCGAAATTATTTCAAAGCATAGTGTTCTATGAGAGGTATTTCTATAAACCATATTTTCATAACTTTACTGTAGACATAGCTTAATGAAATTGAAAGATGTTATTCAAGTTCACTATCGGACGTTCCCTATTGAAAATGGAGTTTATACCTCTACTGGTTTGTGTACAGGGACACCCGAAAGTATTTCAAAGCATTGTGTTCTATGAGAGATATTTCTATAAACCATATTTTCATACCTTTACTGTAAACATATCTGAATGTGGAATTGAAATATGTTATTCAAGCTCACTATTGGATGTTTCCTGTTTAAAATGGAGGAAATACCACCATCGATTTATGTACAGGGACACTCAAGAATATTCCAAAGCATTGCGTTCTATGAGAGATATTTCTATAAATCAAATTTTAATAACTTTACTTTCCACGAAGTTTTACGAAATTGAAATATGTTATTTATATGCACAAAAGAATGCTTTGCGTAGAATATAGCATGGTTAGCATTAGATTTACAGGGTGGCACAAAAATATATAGTTATATTTAGAGCGATTAATAAAAAATTGCTAGAATTGTACTTTCGTTTACGTTCAGCGTTTTTAACACTTTCTAACATTTTTTAAGTGTGAATATGATTTCAGTTTTGTGTATCTGCCTGCCTGTCTGTCTGTTTGACCGAGCTCTAACTCCCGTAAATATTTATGGAGTTTCTTGAAACTGATATATGTTGTTCAAGTTCAATATCGGATGTTTCCTATTGAAAATGGAGTTTATACCTCTGCTGGTTTGTGTACAGGGGCACCAAAAAGTATTTCAAAGCATTGTGTTCTATGAGAGGTATTTCTATAAACCATATTTTCTTACCTTTACCGTAGGCATATCTCAATGAAATTGAAATATGTTTTTCAAGTTCACTATTGGATGTTTCCTGTATAAAATGGAGGAAATACCACCACCGAATTATGTACAGGGACACTTAAAATTATTCCAAAGCATCGCGTTCGATGAGAGATATTTCTATAAATCAAATTTTAATAACTTTACTTTCCACGAAGTCTTAGGAAATTGAAATATGTTACTTATATGCACAAAAAAATGCTTTGCTTAGAATATAGCATGATTAGCATTAGATTTACAGGGTGACACAAAAATATCCATTTATATTAAGAGCTATTCATAAAAAAACGCTTGAATTGTACTTTCGTTTACATTAAGCGCTTTTTACACTTTCTAACATTTATAAGTGTGAATATGATTCCAGTTTGTGTGTCTGTCCATCTGTCTGTCTGTCTGTCTGCCCGCGCTCTAACCCCGTAAACATTTGTGGGATTTCTCGAAACTGATATATTTTATCGAAGTTCACTATCGGATGTTCCATATTGAAATTGGAGTGAATATCCCTTCTGGTTTGTGTACAGGGACACCCAAAAGCATCCGAAAGCATTGTGTTCTATGAGTGTTATTTTTATAAATATTTTCTGTATAGAATGTTACCATTTAAAATGACATTAATAGGTCCTGTATAACTAGTCGGTTTACTGGGACCAAAAAAAAAAAAATGCCAATGCATTACGTTTTAGGGCAGAATTTTTTGAAAGTTATATTTAAAAATCTTTTTACTGTAAAAATCATAAAAATATTGAAATGTATTATTAATATTCTAAAATAATGTTTTGTATAGAATATGATATGATTAACGTTTTGATTTACAGGGCTATACTAAAATATTCAGAGATATCAAAAGCTGTAATTATAATCTAATGGCTGCATTTTCTTTTGCGTTAAGCCTTTTTAATACTTTCCAAAATGTCTAAGATTAATTTAAAATCAACTAGTCTATCTGTATATTTTTCAGTCCTCCTGTCTTTTCTGTTTTAACGTAGGCAAAGAATATTAAAAGTTATTCGATACAACAATTACGTACAGTTGGAAAGTGTTACTAATCAATGCGTACTGCATGATTTTTCTTTCTTTCTTTCTTTCTTTTTTTTTTTTTTTTTTTTGGAAAACATGGTTTAAATGTTTGCTCCTCATTTGAAATTTTGTTTTCTGACCAGGTACGAGTATGTGTTTAGCAGAATTGTTATCTTTTATATTTTATTCCGAAGCTTTTTTATCCCCGCCTTCTTTCATACTAGAATTTTTGTAGTATATTTCTCTCCAATATTTGGCTGCGATTAAATAATAATATAAATTTATTCTTCAAAATTTCTGGTATGAAAAAGAGGCGGGGTTAACAATGCTTCGAAATAAATTACAAAAGTTGGCAACTCTGGTGTTTAGAACATGTGTACTTTCTACCTATAATTTAGTGTTCTTAATATGAAACGTCGCGAAATGTAATGAGTGAAAGAATGATTTGAATTATGAATTGCAGACATTTTTTTTTTTTTTCTTTTTGTCCAATAAAATTAACGTAATATGTTTTAAATAGTTTTCAAAGTATATCTTAAAAGATAGTCAAATGAATAGTTTTTAGTAAGATTATTCATTCAAAAATTATACCAAAGAATAAATTCAAACAATCTGAAAAGGATTAAGAATAAAAGATTATAATGATTCAAAATAGGTGATATATAACCGATTAAACAATCGTTCATGTACATTTTCTAACTTTGGTATTTTAATAAATATTTATATATTTTTTAAAAAATGTCTTTGTTATAGTGAATAGTTTACATTACTATATCAAGGAAAAACAGTTTCTCTTAAAAATAATTTAGCAGCAAAATAACTATTCGTAAAGAAATTGTATTAAACATGTAGCAAGAAAATATTATGATTATTCAAGCAAAAAGCAATTACTCTTAAATTCGATTTTAGGACTGTTTCTGTCTTTATTTACGTGGAATATTCTGAGAATTGAATAAACATCTTGTGTTATATCAACTTCAAATAACTACTTTCAACTACAGATTTTTGTGGTTTAATCATGCAATAAGATGTGATTTTATTATTGGGAATAATAACAAAAGGTTTTCACTGAATTGAATTTGTAAATAAATTATTTCCTAAGAAAATTTGACATATCTCTTGCATGCTCGTGTGCTATTTTAAAGTACGGTTTGCCTTTGAAATTATTTTAATTTCAATGCATCCAAGCAGATAAAAATGAAAGACACCTTCAACAAAAATTTTAATTAAAGAAAAAAATATGAAGATTGAAAAATAATTTGAAATAAGTTTGCATTTCAGTAAAGTTATGTCGTATGGTTTCTTAACATATTATAAATATTTGATATGCTTCAAAGAATTTGAGAAACTAATATATTATAAATATCACTGAATATATATATATATATATATATATATATATATATATATATATATACCGCCATCATCTAGAACGAATAAGTAGTCATTTTCTGAAATTCGAAATTCGAAATATACACTGTAAAAAATATGTCCCATTTGCTGCCAGAAATTCTCTGTAATTTGAGAAAATACTATAAAAAATATGTCTTATTTGCTGCCAGAAATTCTCTGTAATTTGAGAAAATACGCGCAATTTACGAAAAAATTACGTTGTCAGAACGTATTTTCTCAAATTACAGAGAATTTTTGGCAGCAAATAGGACACATTTTTTTACAGGGTAGATTTGCCAGCTATGTGTATAAAGTAAACAAATAACCTGGATAGATGAAATGATCGAGAATTTCTAGTCTATACTTTTCTAGATGGTGAAACAATGTTATAAATATTAAGAATATTACGAATCCTTTGTGTTGAGAGAAAATCTCTCTTGATTTCCTAGAATTTAGTCAGAAATGAAGATTATAATTACTGAAACTCGCCTCTTGGGTTCACATTTACTTCTCGAAATTTTAAAATAAATTTGGCAACGATAATATAGGAAAAAGATCTAGAATTCTAATATGGGTTTTTAGAAGTCGCTAGCAAAGGAAACTAGAATTTATAATGATGACATGGAACTATACTTACTAGAAACACAATTTAGTTTCTAGATGTCAATCACAGAATTTTTTGTCAACGATCTTGCCAAATTGTTACAAAAGCTGTATTGATTCTTTTCAGTTTATTTAACAACTTAATGTGCCGTTTTTTTTTTTTTTTTTTTTTTTTTTTTTTTTAATGTTACAAAATGTTTTTTACTATGTCTTTTTTCTCTTCCTTAGCGATAGAATAAAATAATGTATGTAAATTAACCATATGATGTTTCTCGTATCCGAACAAAAGAATTGGAAAGTAATTTTAAATGCACGTCTTAGCTCGTTGTAGTTGGGGAAAAAATATGCGCGGGCTGAGATGCTCGGGCTGTTGATAAAGTCTCAGCCAATTGTCATCTTTTCTATTCCTACTTTTAATTTTTCCCATGACTCATATTATAAAAATATATCTTTAAGTAAATTTTAGAAATATTGTAAAATTGTTGTGAATTATATACATGCTCTGGAAGAATCTTCCTAATATGACAAATAACACTGCTCTGCAAAAAAAAAAAAAAAAAAAAAAAAAAGAGATCTGATGCCATTCTATCTGATTCTTATGTAAAATGACCTCCTGAATCCGAATATGACTCTCATTTTGTCCAGTCACCCATCGCTTTCTAGATACACCACCCCTCCCTCCATTTCTTTCCCTATTCGATAATTTTATGACCATGAATTTGGTTTGAAGAATGAAAAATAATTAATTTAACACCTAATATATATATATATATATATATATATATATATATATATATATATATATATATATGAAGTTTAAAAAGTAACATTAATAACGGATTAAAAAAATATGTAAGATAAGTAATTCATAATTTCAGTGGCGAATCCACCCCAAAAATTTGCCCTTGTCGCAAATCTCAATGTTTTAGAATTTTCCAACTCTGTAGCCCCTCAGAAGATATTTAAATGTTAAAATAATCCTCCCCCCTCCTAAAAATCAAATTTATAGCTATAAAATCACCGAAAAATGATAAATATAGCAGGCTATTCCTGAAAAACGGTGGGTGATAGGGAAAAATAGGCGACATATTCGGATTCAGGAAATCACTTTACATAAGAAAATGCTGAAATGGTGTCAGAGGCAATTTTCATGCCTAGCAGTGTAATCTAAATAATCAATGTAATATATTGATAATTTCAAATATTGAGATTGGATAACATAAAAAATTTAATGCAGAACTACTTACAATAGAAATGAAATGAAGTATATTCATAGAGATGCAAATGTTTCTTCAATAACGAATTTTTTTCGAACGTTTTATCCTTTATAAAATATTAGTTTCACAAAAGAATTCAACATCATTTTTAGAAAACTTGACGTACTATAACCGACACAACATACTGCAATCATGAAATAAAAAAAAAAAATTATATAACTAAAGAAACATGAGCATTTTTACTAAATAATTTATAACTGCGCATGCGCAAATGCTATTAATCTTTCTTTTGCATAATTTATTAGACAAATGTTGTGAATTTGCTTTAAACAATGCCAAGCAAATATCGTAAATTTTGGAATGAATCTGTGGATGGGATGAATTAACACTGAATGTTAAGGGGTTTTTCCAATATTTTTATATTGAATCAATTATAGGTAACACAGTGTAGGTTAATTCAAGACAAAAATGTTAATAAAGTTAAATGTTAGTTAGAAGAGTGCAACTGTATTAATCTTAGTATAAAAACAATATTTGAAACACATACTATTTATACACTTGTACGAATAATTTTAGAACTTATAGCATAATGCGATAAGAATATATACTTTAAATAGTATGTTGTGGCCACCACAAGACTTTCTTCTATATTTTTTCTATACAAATTCACTAATTGTAAATAATTTATTAAAACTATTATTTATTAAAATTATCTAAGATGATGAATACAAAATATTTTCATCTTAGAGAAAAGTAACACTAAATATCCAAAGAAAGACAGTTTTAGCGTCTGCAAATAACATCTTAAAAAAAGTAATTTTATAATGGTTATCTCACGTATCAAGTTTCGTATATGTATATGTCATAGAAGTTGAGATATAACCTTTCCGTTATCGAGGAAATTTGCAGTATAGCAGTACCCCTATTAGCCGATAAACATCCTAATTGAATGAGCATAATGACTCATAATGGCTTTCTCATATACCAAGTTTTATTTGATGATACGCAATAGTACCTGAGATATAGCCTTCCATTAAATTACGGAAATCACTGTGTAGCAGTGCCAAGTTTTGAGTAGTTGATACTGAAAGTTGATAGGCACTAATATATGTCAAGCTGCATCTACATATAAATGTATATATAATTCTGAGTAGTAGTTCGTGAGATATAGTCTTTCTTTAAATTGCGGAAATCGCTGTATAGCAGTGCCACCTGTTGGCTGATAAGCATTGAAATTGAATCAGCATAATGTCTCATAATGACCTTCTCACATACGAAGTTTTGTCTGATTATACGCAATGGAACCTGAGATATAGCCTTCCCTTTACATGCAGATATCGCTATATAGCAACGCCACCTGCTGAGCGGTTCATATGAAACGTTTATATTCACTAATGTATGTCAAAGTGCATCTACATGTAAATTTATATCCAATTCTGAGCAGCAGTTCTGGAGATGCAGACGCCACAAAATTTTAGTTACACACACACATAGACAGAAAGATGGATAGACAGACATTTTCTAAAAATGCCCAAATCGTGTTCTAGACCTCTCAAAACGTGTAAATCCGTCGAAAACCGGAAGTCGAAAATTTTGAAGAATCCAACATTTCTAATGAATAAAAAAGAGAATAAAAATATACTACCTGGTGCTTTAATATTGCACTATAAGTAAATTGGAGGGCTCCTTCGTATTTTCCACTTTGATCTTTTTGTTATAAAATAAATTTTAAGAAGTTTTGGAGTGACATTTAGATTTATAATGTATGGGCCATTCCAATACACAAACACAAATACAGGCACACATACACACACGCCATATATATATATATGATAGAAATTTTTTTTTCATAAGTATCAAAATCTACTAATAAGAGCTTCCTAACAGTTGTGTCACTTATTTTACCTGGTAAAGAAAGGGACAAAATTAATTTGGATGACCAAGTAAGATTCAATAAACATTTT
Organism: Salticus scenicus; assembly: GCA_963930645.1. Taxonomy (NCBI): domain Eukaryota; kingdom Metazoa; phylum Arthropoda; class Arachnida; order Araneae; family Salticidae; genus Salticus; species Salticus scenicus. Next base: position 43,408,182 of record OZ005660.1, on the reverse strand, counting down.
CTGCAAATAAGTCAATCCGACCATTGTCTGTTTTGACCTACAACTTCAAGGACAACATTGAATAAAAAAATATACCGCTTTCTTCTACAATGAATAAGAGGTCAGTTTCTAAATCCCTAAACTAAAAATATATATTTCCGAGTTATGCGTATAAGGCACGCCGATAAGCTGAATAGTGTGTAAGTTTCTAGATGGTGAAACAATATTCTGATTATTCTAAATATTTTGAATCCTTTGCATTATGAGAAAATCTCGCTTGATTATCTAGAATTGGGTTATATACCAAGATTACAGTTGTTAAAACTCGCCTCTTGTATACACATCTATTTGAAGAGATTTTTATGTAAGTTTGACCACGATAATATAGGCAAATGCTCTAGAATTCTTATAGGGGTTTCTAGAACTTGCTTTGAAAGGGAACTAGAATTTATAAGGATGACATGAAACTATTTTTACTAGAGCCACAAACAGATTGTAGATGTCAGTTACAGAATTTTTTCTTAGTGAAGACTTTAATGTCCCCAACTGTTTCGCATGAGATAATCCTCGTGAAGCCACATCTTTCAGAAATATTTTTATGAGAATATTTCTGTTGATGGTAACATTTCATCTTGGGTCTTCTCTTAAAAAAAAATTTCTTTGCTTTATTCAATTTCTGGAAAAATCGTAAAAGGAAACTGCTGCTGTACACTGAATATAAAAATATTTTTATTTAATTTAATTATTATTATTATTATTCTGTTTCATTCGTATTATTTATAACTTTTAGTTTGCAATAGTGTAATTATTTTGTTGAGTTAGTTGCATATATTTATTAATAAATATCGTCAATTAAAATATAAATATTGTTTAAAAACGGTGATTTACATTAATATCAGACCAAAGAGTATATCAGATAAGAATTTACATGAAACTAATGCATTTCAAATAATTTTTGAACTTGGAAAAAAAAATATAATTCTTAAGATGAAAAGTGATGAGATTCACAAGTATGTTTCAAAGTTCTCACATTTGGCATATTAAAAGAAAAATAAATAAATAAAAAGGAAAAATGCATTTAACCCTCCTACTTTGTCTGTAGCTATGAACAGAAGTTGTTAATATATACGTGTATGTATAACATTCCTCCCGGCAGTGAGGGCATCTGTTCTAATTATTACTATTTTTTAATCTTATTCTTTCATCTATTAGGCTGCGTTTGACCTCATCTACTAATGTTTCATAAGCAATTCCTATTAACTTTTTAAATATCTCTTTCCTTGAACAACACTTCATTATTTTTCTTGATTCTTTCTTCATTACTTCTCGATTTTTTCCTGATGCTTGACCATTGTAATGAAGAATTATTATTATTATTGTTGTTGTTATTTATTATTATTATTATTACTATTAGTATATATGTGTGTGTATGAGTTTCTGTTAAAAATGTTTTTCTACTTGGAACTTGACTGAAAAAATAAAATAAAATAAAATAAAAATAAATTAAATTAAATTAAAAATAAATTAAATAAATTAAAAAAAAAAAAATGCTTTTTTTTTTCTTTCAGTGTATTTATTGGTTCGATAAACATTCGCAAAAAGGAATTCTGCAAACAAATGTATATATAAATAAATATTTTTATTAAACTATAATTTTGCTAATTAAAAGCCTATTTATTAGTTGCTTTTTAATTTATTAAAGACAGTGTAAAAAGAAAGCTAAATTTTACTTTTATTTTATCTGTTTTTATATCAAAGCAAACTATTAATTAAAACCAAATTATTTCAACGATTATTTTAACAAGAATTCATATGAGACTTACTATAAATATTATATTTACAGATGAGCTCCAGATTGCAATACCTTAATAAATATTTGCAAAATAATATATTTAAAAGCAAAATTTGAAAAGAAAAAATTAAGATAAGATTGTCTAATTCAAAATATATTTTAATAGCTTTTTAATTCTAATTTAATAAATATTTGTAAAATATTATATTTTAAAGCGAAATTAAAAGAAAAAAAATGCCTTTTAAATATGAATGTCTATGTAAAAAAATATTCTTTTTAATAGTTTTTTAAATCTACGTGGAGGAAATTAAAAGATATAAATAATAGAAAATATTTTAAGATGTTTGTTAATGACATTTTTTTCTTCTACTCAAGAGCATTTATATGAATATATCTGTTAATATATCACAATAGCACGAATTAAAAAAATATCCAAACGTAATAAATTAAATTTAAGTTTAAATAGATTTCAAAAAGATAATCTAGTTATACTAAATGTTTAGTTTCCAAATGTGCATAGCATAACTTTCTGATAGATACTTTAATTAATAAGACATTTGTTTTATGTTTTACAAGTTTTCAATTTCTAAAGAAAATTTAATTTTGAATAAAATTGTAATTTTGAGTAAAAGAACTTAATTTGTATCACATTGCCTTTTGCCGTATAAATAAATAAAATATGTATATAAATTCTGTCAAAGATTTAATTTAATTAGTAGAACAGGAATAATTTGTGTATTACAATCCTACAGAAAAAAAATCGTTTTTAAATAGAGAAATAATACCCAACAAATATTCAGAAGCCATAATCAATATTGTGAACGCCGCACCTCTGATTTCGAGAGTATAAAAAAAACAAGAACTAAAAAGTTTGTTACGAAAATGTGGCAACAGTGTGTGTGCGTATGTGAATCAAGATGGACTAACGTTCCATTCTACATGTTTTTTAGAAAATACTTTACTTGATGTTAATTTCTGTGTTCGTTATGTATTTTATGTTTGTGCCGTAAGTAAATATACGTTTAAAAGTAAACCAAGTGTGATCAGTGTCTTGATGTGTCTCGAAATGAATTTACCGAAAGAAAAGAACCAGGTGCGAAAAAGCAGGCACCACAATTGGCGAAGTCGACAAGCATATGTGAAATAGCTATAGTACTCGTATGGATTTTTTTCATGATAGTGATGAAAAAAAAAAAAGGGTATGTTTTTTTTTTATGTTCCATCAAGAGTCATATTTTGTATAAGTTTTAAATTAAATAATTAGGATTAAGCATTTAGATATTTTGTTCCGATTTTGTATTCCAACAAGGTAAAGAGTATGGAAATGAAAATTGAATATTTCGTAATGTTGAAATAATAATAATTCTAGTGTTTGAAAAATGAAAAATAGAAATATATTTGTTTATTTGTATTTAAAAAGCCGGAAAATAGTAAAAAGAATGATGAAAAGATGAAAATGATGTTTTTATGCTATTCAAGGTCATTGTTATTAAATTCTGTGTGTTCTTTTTATTCATCACGTGATTTAGAATAAATAAGATTTCATTAAAGCAGATAAAAAAAAAAAAAAAAAAAAAAAAAAAAAGAGAGAGAGAGTTCTGTTTTGATTTATTTGTTCTGTTTTATTGAATGATTGTGTATTTGTTAGACCTTGATAATTATTTATATTTATTTATCATTATTATTATGGGAATATTAATGAAATATCTCAGTAAAAAGAAAACTAGTGAATTATTCTTGTGAACGTCCGGTTTTGTTTATTTTTTTTACTTTGAGGAATGAATCGGAAATTGGTTTTTTTTTTTCTGTTTAAAAGTAAGTTTGATTAAAGGTTGCTATGGCAACATTATTTCTAATTTATTGAAAGCTGGTTATGTAATAAAGTATATTCTGATTTATTTAATGAAAGAGTTGATTGTGTTGCTATGGCAACATTATTTCTAATTTATTGAAAGCTGGTTATGTAATAAAGTATATTCTGATTTATTTAATGAAAGAGTTGATTGTGTAAACATTTTTCTTTTATTTGTTATTTCGATACATATTTTTTTTTTTTCTCCTTTTATGTATGCATTCCGACTTAATGATTATTTTATTTAATTTGGGAGAAAATGCTGTTTAAGATAAAAAATAAGATGTCAAATCTGGCGTTCTTAAGGGGTTTGTGATTATAAATATAAGAAGATTTATTTTATTCACGGAAAATTTGAACTTGATTTGATTTCATCCATCCGAAGATGGCATTTTTGGGTAAAGGGAATAAAAAAGATTTGCAAGAAGTTGCTACGGAGCTTGGAGTGGAAGGAACTCAACATTTAAAGTTATATGAGTTAAGAGATGCTATTTTGGCTTCAAAGAATTACGATGAAGAATTTGTTAAAGAAACATTAGCGAACGTACTTGAAGCACGGAAGAGGAAAGAAGAGATGGAGGAACGCATAAGAAGGGAAGAAATAGAGGAACGTAAGAGAAAAGAAGAGATGGAGGAACGCCTAAGAAGAGAAGAAATAGAGGAACGTAAGAGAAAAGAAGAGATGGAGGAACGCCTAAGAAGAGAAGAAATAGAGGAACGTAAGAGAAAAGAAGAGATGGAGGAACGCCTAAGAAGATAAGAAATAGAATTGGAAAAAATGCGGTTGGAAAATGCAAGAATAGAACTTGAGAAGAAAGGAATTATAAATGAAACTTCTGAGAAAACGCGCGTAAAATTACATAACATCTTACAAAAATTTGATCCTAAAACATGCGAAATTAGCCTGTATTTAGTTCTTTTTGAGCGGCAGGCAAAACGTGCCGAAATTAAAAGAGATGATTGGGTTTCTCATCTCATTGGGCTACTGCCATACGAAATCGCGGAAGTTATAGCTCGGGAAGACGAAGAAATCACGAATGATTACGGAAAAGTAAAAGAGTTATTGTTAAAGAGATATAAACTTACTCCTGAAAGATTTCGACAACTTTTCAATAAGCATACTAAAAAAGCTGATATCACATGGAGAGATTTTGCTTACGAGTTGAAAAACTATTTTACTGAATGGATTCGGGGATTAGAAGTTAACACATTTGAAGAATTATATGATTTGATTATTACAGATCAAATTAAAAGGAAGGTACCTCCAGAAATTAAAGAACATTTCATCGATGAATGGTCATTGTTTAAGTCATCTGATATTATTTCCAGTAAATTAGATGATTATGAAAATGTCAAAATGACTTTCAATAAAAAAACGAAAGAAATTTCTCATAAAGAAAATTGGAATCTTCCATCCAAAGGGGCGAATTTCGGAAATAACAATAGAGATGAAAAAAAGGTTTTTACTAAGCCACAGCAAGAACAAAGAGACATTCGTTCGAAATTCTCCTGCTATTTGTGTGGAAAGGAAGGCCATATGAAAAAATCCTGCCCCAAATTGAATTCAGCAAGTACATCTTACGTGAAAACAAACAAAAAGAGTCAAGAAAGTAAGGGCCTTAATAAGGTCAGTGTTAATCTAAATAGCGCTTGTTTCGAGTGGGAATTTCCAGTCAACGAGAAAGATGGCGAGCTTCTGAAAGTGGATTTAGGAATCGGAGGTCAAAAATTTCAAGGCATCGTGGACAGTGGTGCAGAAATCACCGTACTACGAAAATCAGTTGTACCTGAGGAACATTTACAGTCAAGTGGGAAAATTCTTTTGAGACCTGCTATAGGTAATCCAGTGGAAGCACAACTTGTGTCAGTTCCGCTAAGTCTTCATACAGATGAAGAAATCATTCCATATGTTCAAGTGCATGCTGCAGTAGTAGAAGGGCTGCATGAGGAAGCTTTAATCACTCCCAGGGTATATGAATGGTTGAAGGAACAAAAGCGTTCTTATTTGGGAGATGATACAGGAATCACTTCAGTAAAAGAAGCTAATGAACAATCCTTGTTCAGTGTGGAGGGAAGGTCTCCCGAAAACATTTCTTTAGGGGATAAAGTGAATATCCCGAAGAAAGAAGTCGATGAACAATCCTTGTTCCATGTGAAAGGAAGAAATCCTGGAAATTCAGGGGTTGAGGTTAATATCACCCCAGTGGAAGAAAACAATGAACCGTCCTTGTTCAAAGTGGAGGGAAGGTCTCCCGGAAACTATTCTTCAGAAGAAGAGGTTGAAGTAATCACAATAAATGAAGTCGGTGAACAATCCTTGTTCAGTGTACCTGAGAATAATTCAAACGACAATTATCTTGGGGATGAGGCAATTAGTACCCCACTCACAGAAGATAATGAAAAGTGTATGTTCTGTATGGAGGGAGAAAGTCACGAGACTATTCGAAAGGCAAAGCTAAACAACAGCGAGTCCCATCATCCAGAAACCAAAGTCTTTAATAACTCAGTAGTTAAACAGACATTGACCGAAACCGATAGTAAGGATGAAAGAAATGAAAATATCCCTGTTCCACAAGCACAAGTGTTTAGGGATGAGCAGTTAGCCTGTCCTACATTGAAAAGGTGCTTCGAAGAAGCTAGACAACATAAAAATGGTTACTGGATTGAAAGAGGTTTATTATATCATATGGGTAAAGTAGGCGGACAGAAATATATTCAATTGGTCGTACCGGCAAGCAGAAGAAAGGACATTTTGAAATTAGCTCATGAAACTCCTTCTGGTGGACATCTGGCAGCTAAGATGACCAGAGACAGAATTGCAATGTCTTTCTGGTGGGAAGGAATGCCAAAAGAAGTCAAACAATTATGTGCTTCGTGTCATGATTGTCAAATGCGCAGGAAAGGAAAAGTAAACGATAGAACACCTATCGAAGCTGTTGGAAGGCCAGAACTCCCATTTCAAGTGGTTAATGCCGATATTTTAGGCCCAATAGAGCCAAAGTCATCACGTGGCCATCAGTATGTACTGTGCGTTATGGACCAGCATAGTCGTTGGCCGGAAGCAATACCTCTGAAGTCTTTAACAGCAAAGGCAGCCTGTGATGCATTTATAGAAATATTTGTACGAACTGGAATTCCTCGAGTAATTTCAATGGATAACGGAAGAAATTTTGCCGCACAGCTGACAAAAGAGTTTTTAAAACGATTAGGATGTGTTCCTAAATTTTCCACTCCAGGTTATCCACAATCGAATGGTTTGGTTGAAAGATGGATAGGAACTATGAAATCCATGCTACATCATGCAATTAATTCACAAGGTCGAGGCTGGGATAAACAGTTGCCATTCTTGTTATGGGCATACAGAGAAGTGCCTAACGCTACAACGGGTGTTGCCCCATTCCTACTAGTTCATGGGCGACCACCTGTAGGACCTCTAGCCATCCTCAAATCAAGTTGGGAAGATGAAGTCGTACTTCCTCAAGGGATTGGAGAATCTGTAGCTGACTACCTGTTGAAACTCCGGAACCGTTTAGAAGACGCGGCACAGTATGCGAATAGCATAGCTCAAGAACAGCAGCAGAAATATGTACATTATCATAATTTACGGTCAAAAGATACCGAATTTTCTGTTGGGGATGAAGTTGTAGTGTTAATCCCTGATTCAACAAATCGTCTTTGTTCAAAATGGAAAGGACCAGGAGAAATAGTAGAAAAGAAGTCTCCACATTCTTTTTATGTCAAACTACCTGATGGAAGTGTTCGACATCTTCATCAAAATAAATTGCGTAAATATATTCAACCTGTCAGAGCTGTAGGAATTATTTACGAAACAGATGAAGAGTTTGGAGATATACAACATGCACCCGTAGAATCACGGCAAGTAACAGATGAAGAACTAAAAGCTGATATAAAATCAAATTCGATATCAGCAAAGCAATATAAACAGCTGTTGAATCTGATTAAAGAATATCTAACAATATTTGATGGGGAATTAAGGAAAGCCAAAGTTCCGCCACATGTTATCCAGTTAAAGTCTGGAGTAGAGAGGAAACAACCTCATCTTTATAAAGTTCCAGAAACATTAAGATCTAATATAGAAAAACAGATAGCAGAATTATTGGAAAAAGACCTGATAGAACCCTCTTCAGCAGAAATAGCATATCCATTGGTATGTGTAGCCAAGAAAGATGGAACTGTCCGACTTTGCGTGGACTACAGAGAGCTGAACTCAGTTAGTAAAATTCCACCTTTTCCTATGCAGAATTCAGAAAATCTTAGATTTAAAGCTGGTGGAGCTCGTTATTTGACAACTTTAGATATCCTTAAGGGATATTGGGAAATACCCTTAGCAGAGCAAAGCCGAGAATTAACCAGTTTTGTATCTCCAAAGGGTCAGTATCAGTGGAAGGTGATGCCATTTGGATTATCTGGAGCACCAGCAACATTCCAAAGAATAATGAATCAAGTATTACGACCTCATAGTGACTACGCCGAAAGTTTTCTTGATGATATTATCATATTTTCTTCAAACTGGGAAGATCATCTTAATCATATTAAATCCATTTTAGAAACTCTGAAAAAATTGAATTTTTCGGCAAATTTAAAGAAATGCTCTTTTGCGATGTCGAAAGTAAAATATTTAGGACATGTTGTAGGATCCGAACAAGATATTAGTTATTAAAGATTTGAAAGGCCCTAAAACTAAGAAAACATTGAAGTCACTCCTAGGATTATTTAACTATTACAGAGACTATGTGCCTCGGTATGCAAATATAGCAAAACCTTTAACGGACTTAACTCGAAAAACTGTGCCAAACGACCTTCCATGGTCAGAAGAAGCCGAAAGCGCATTTAATTCGTTAAAGAATTGTTTGTGCTCTATAACCTCTCTGTATACACCTGATATGTCGAAACCTTTTGAAATCGATACTGATGCTTCAGTGACCGGAATTGGAGCCTGTCTAATGCAGAGAGATGAGCAGAATAAACTGAAACCAATAACTTTTCCAAGCCAAAAACTGACCCCTGCTCAATCAAAGTGGAGCACTATTGAAAGGGAAGCTTATGCTGTAATATGGGCATTAGGTAAATTCGAAATGTGGACTTATGGAGCCACTATTATCTTACACACGGACCATAACCCTTTAAAATATTTGACAGAAACAGTTCCTAAGAACGCCAGATTACAAAGATGGGCATTGGCTCTATCTCGCTATCAAGTGACTATTGCTCATAAGCCAGGAAGCAGTAATACTATTGCAGATGCTTTATCACGCATTCATGAATAAAGTCATAAGTTAGTTTAATATTGTATTTGTTATTACATATATATATATGTGTGTGTGTTTATTTTGTTTCTTATATTCAAGTATATTAATTCATTAAGATTATTTAAAGTGCATAAGAAAATCCATGTCAGGATAAATGTTTATTCATATATATTATATATATATTTTATTTCTATTATGTGTTTAAATGTTACTTATTTTATACCATAGAAAATATTTAAATATTAAGTGAAATATAAATGTTATTGCTCTTGATGGAACATCGCATATTAGGTCAAAGATGAGACAATAATTAAGAATTTAAAAGGACAATTAGACTTTCATGAACATTTATTTAAAGATGAAACAATAATTAAGAATTTAAAAGGACAATTAGACTTTCATGAACAGTTATATAAATTATCCACAAATTTTGGTTAGTAGTTTCACTGTGAAGGCCATTGTCCCTCAAGTGAAACTGGAGGGAAGGTGTGAACGCCGCACCTCTGATTTCGAGAGTATAAAAAAAACAAGAACTAAAAAGTTTGTTACGAAAATGTGGCAACAGTGTGTGTGCGTATGTGAATCAAGATGGACTAACGTTCCATTCTACATGTTTTTTAGAAAATACTTTACTTGATGTTAATTTCTGTGTTCGTTATGTATTTTATGTTTGTGCCGTAAGTAAATATACGTTTAAAAGTAAACCAAGTGTGATCAGTGTCTTGATGTGTCTCGAAATGAATTTACCGAAAGAAAAGAACCAGGTGCGAAAAAGCAGGCACCACAAATATATATATTCAGAAGATATCGCCAACAAATATTAAGAAGTCATCTATATAAATAAAGAGAAGTGTCTGTATGTGTGTCTGTCTGCGCTCTGGTGCTCACACTATTGATCGCAGAGCTTCCAAATTTGGCATATAGGTACCTGGAACCCTGCAGGTGTGCACCTCATCGAGATTTTTCCGAATTTAGAATTTGAATTTTTTAAAATAATGTTTTTTCGATTTTAAATATTGGCTTTAATGCTTCATTTTTCATAAATTTAATTCTTTGATTGTAATCGTCCGCGTATCTTAGCAACGGTTATTTCACTATTTATTTTTTATTTAATACATTCATTTGAAGGCGAAATTCTTTTTTTTTTTAATTTATCATATTTATTGAAAATTAAATTGTAATGCAATATAAATAAATTGTTATGTTTATGTATAATTTTTATATTATAACAACTTTTTATTTTTCATTTTAAATTAATTCCTTTAAAATAAAAATCCTTTTACTTTATTTACTTATTTATTTTTTTTTTACTTTCCGAACACTATAGTGAGGAAAGTATTGTAATCATGTCAAAAATCCGAATTTGAGATTTTGATGTTTCTATACGTTTCGGGGTCCCTTGAGTTCGTTTTCACTATTTTTTTTTTTTTTTTTAATAATATTTATTGTGGGGAAAAATGGTAGTATATAGGGGAAAAGGATTAAACTTATTAAAATTTATTTGTTTTTCATGTATTTAATTCCTTTTAAAAGAAAATCTACTTTTTATTTTATTTTGTTATACTGGTCGAAATCAAATAGTACTACAGATTAAATAACGGGGGCTATAAAACACATGGTTCAAAAACAAAAACATATAGTAGATGCTGAGATACAGTCATCTTTAAAATCGTATTTCTTAAATAACAGAATATCCACATTTCGTCGATAAATACCCAGATTGAAGTGCCCGGGAAAGACCTTTTTGCAGACAGTGGGAACCTGGACCCCCGATGCAGCACGGGCGGAGAAAAGAGCTGCCGTAGGCAGCGGGTACTCGAAGCAAGGTCTAGAGGAATTTAAATGTTTATTTATGTATTTATGTATAAATTATTATTATTTTTTTTTTATTAAGTTTTTATTTATAATGTGATGTAAAAAATAAATACTGATCCAATTCTTTTGAAAATTCATTTAAATATAGTGACCAGCGTAGCGGGTGTAGCCTGCTAGTCATCAATATGTATCCTGAAGTAGTGGCCACAAATATTTAGAAGCTATAATCAATATATATATAGGGGAAAGTTGTCCAAAACGGGGACGTTAACATATCTCTGTCCGCAAAAAAAATCTATGAATAAGGAAAATTCGGCAAAGCATTTTCTGATTAGAACATGTCTTGGACTATCGAATGGCAAAGCTATTTTTAAAAAAATATCATTAGTATAGGCAGAAAACACATTTTTCTGAAAAATGTGCAAAGTCCCCATTTTGGACAACAGGTTGGGTAAAATGGGGTACTCATAAGAAATAACGTAAATTCAAGTCCTAATGCGAAATTTTATTAGAAAAACTTGGATTACAAGGAAAAGGTGAAGTTAATGCAAAATCAAGATCCAGATAAAGTATTTTGTTATCTTCTTCAACAGTTACTAGAATGACACAAAAATAATCAAACACAGACCTCACATTTGAAATTGACATCGCTTTTTTCAACACTCGAACAGACTTCATGTGCTCAACTTCGACAGCTGCTATATTGCATCTACCCCTCTATGTCTTTCGAGTCAATGTAAAGTTCATTACAAAAAATACAAGTGTCCTCATGAGATGGTAATATTGGGTCTGGAATTTTTTAGCTTTTGGATACCTCGGATTACGTTCGGTGGGTTTCTTTACCAATTATATTTTCTGTTTATTCTCCTTTGCATTTTTCTGCTGTTCTACAGCTTTCAATGCTGCTTTGTAAGGTGATGAAGTGAGTATGGCAGTTTCACCTCTCCTCATGTCATTCACTTTTTTTGCTAACGTTCAGTTCCTTCTGGTAGAGGCATTATTAGGCGAAGTGTTAAAAGCTGCACATTTCTGCGGTTCTATATCTGGAGATATTCCAAATGATGGAATGGAAGGTTGGGGTGTGACGTTTTCACACCTTGATGCTAACTGAGGCTCTAAAGAGTTGTAAGCATGTTTTTCAGTTGTTTCTGAAGGTGCAAATAAATGTTCATGGAACACATTTCCATTAAAGCGATATATGCCTGTTTTTTTTTTAAATCCATTCATAGCATTTTGCACAGTAGCTGCTATTGAAAATGCAGTTCCGAAATGTTTTCCGACCTAGTAAATTGTCACTTAACGTCCAGGGTGATGTATGAGCCATTTTCCTGTCTCTTATTCGTCCTCTCCACATATGCATTACACACATAAATAAGCACTTGTACTCTTTTAAAACCCTTTATAAACGAAATAACAATTACAAATTTATCCTACTTTTATAGCGTCCAAAATGGGGACGACCCCGTTTTGGACTACCATCAATGTCCCCATTTGAGTCGACCATGACGCATGCTAAAAACGTGGCGTCCCTACGCATACGGGTCAGACAAAACTGTAAAAGAATATGTTAAAATGTAAATTAAATCTAGACGAATTCAAAACATGCTTACAAAAATCGAACGCTCAACGGTCACTTGATAAGATCCAATACAGTGTACGGCCACAATCGAAATGAAAATTGCAAAAAATTCAAAACTTTTTAGAAAATAACAGAACCGGCTAAATATGTCATCAACCAGATTCAAACTTGCATATAGCCGAATAAGAATTATCGTAGACTATTGGATTCAAAGAAAACAACACTAATCAATGAGAAACTGAACGTCCCCATTTGACCCGCCGTCCCCGTTTTAGACAACTCTCCCCTAACATATCGCTAACAAATATTAAGAAGTCATCATCAATATATATCTTGAAGTTATCGCCAACAAATATTCAGAAGCCGTAATCAATATACATATAGTAACCGCCACTTATTAAAATCACATTCGTTCAGATCTAAAATGATTTTATTATGCGGCCTACTTTTATTTCCAGCGAACACTTTTGCGCTCAAGAAAAAGGTATTACTTCAATAAATAGGTAATGAGTAGTGGAGTAAATAAACAATATTAATTAATTTTTGACATATAAGTAACTAATTGTTCCTTGAAAATAAATAAATTAAACACATCCCAAGTTCTAATGTGCTTTTCTTTGAGGAAAATCATCATTACTTTGCTCAAAGTTTACGCTTTTCTTTTAAATATAAAATCTCCTGTTTAAACCTATTATTTGTGAGTAATTTTGAAATACGAGCTTAAAATTGTCTTTGAACAATTAAAAATTTAAAAAATATATCACATGCGAATCAAATCAAATTTGTAATTTATTTTCGCGTTTCTTGAAATCGTTACTAAGACAATTGATGAGACATGTTTAATTTGTAACTATGCTTCAAATGTAAAATTTTCGAAAAAGAGAGATAACGAAGATATTGTTGTGTTTTCTTTTCTTTTTTATTTCGGAAATAAAAAATCACAGTGTAATTAAAAATTTTTTAGCGTGCATAAATGAAATTTTTGCTGCTCAAAAGATTTTTTTTGAGTTTATTAACAGGCGATGCTGATTTTATTAACAGTTGGTTTCAAAAGTAATTTATATTCATTTGATTCCGGTCCTGCAAATTTGATCAGATAAAAAGGCTGATTTTATTAACCGGTGAATTTTATTAAGCGGCGAATACTGTATTCAGAAGATATCGCCGACAAATATTAAGAAGCCATCATCAATATATATTTGTATCCCCCCCCCCTTTTTTTTTTTTTACTTTCTCTTACCCATAAGGTAGAGAAAGTATTGTTTTTGTGTTAAATTTTCGAATATGAGATTTTGTTATATTTACATGTTCTGAGTTCTCCTAAATACGAAAATCATGTTTTTAGCAAATGGTCTGTGTGTGTGTGTGTGTCTGTTATCACCATATCTCAAAAACAATTTATGGCAGAAAGTTCAAACGCGGTATTCTAAATGTGTATCATATAGAGATGCTACAGTAAGTTTTCGTTGAGATTAAGCAAATGGTTTGTGTGCAGGGACACTCAAAAGTATTCAAATACATTACGTGTATGGGGGAAATTGCAGGTAAGTAGAGTTTAACAGCTATAGACTGCACTAAACCAAATGAAACGAATATATATTTTTTGTAATAGAGATAGTCAACTGGGAAAAAAAATTGTGTATGTAGGAGCCTCGCCTCCCCCCTGGGGGTAAGTCCCCCCTTGAGGGGAGTAAATTTTCATGATGGGTATCTTTCAAAAGAGCTCGCCAATACCTTTAAAACGAATGGTTGAACTATAAATCTGTGATAACTTAAAACAATGTTATAGATTTTTTTTTTTACTTTTAACGAAAAAAACTTTGAAAGAAAAATCGTAATTATTTATTTATTTATTTATTTTTAATATTGAGAGTAAAATGGACTTTTTTTGAATATTTAGTGTTACAGTACTTCTCTAATATGGAAATCGTCTGCATTATCATAAAAGATAATTTTTTAAAATAATAATTTTAATAAATTATTTTTTAAAAACAGAATTATTTTTTTATAACTGAATTAAATTCTATCTAAATGTAGGTGCATTAATGAAACGGGGAGTTGAGGGGGGTGGTAGCCCCCCCTCACTCAGAACTAATTATCGTATAAAACTCTTCTGAAGCCTAATATGAATTGTTTAACATAGGTTTACATGACAGTTCTCGTTATCTTACCTCTTAATCTGCAACCTGTATTTATAGTATTAAATTTCAGGGTAAGAGAAAGTCGTGTGAGTGACACACCAGATTATTTTCTTTCTTTCAAATTAAAATTTAATTAACTGCAAAATAAAAAGAAATGTTGAATGGTTGTAAAGGCAGTTGTGAATCCTATTGAGATCATTTTAAATAAAAAGTATTATATTTATTAGAAGAAATTTCCTACTAATATAGTAAAAACTGGTGGAACAAAATTATCTCTAAAAATTAGTAATGTTCATATTCAACTGTTCACATCTAAATATTATTATAGAAAATCCCCGATCGGTTGTTTTACAGATGGTGGATGGCCATCGCCGGACCATGATTCCTCCCTGATAAGGCGATTAGCTTCGGGCATGGTTTCTGTATCTCTGTATCTGTATATATCCAGAAGGCATCGTCAACAACTATTCAGAAGTCAACATTAATACTTATTCAGAAGATCTCGCTAACCAATACTCAGACGCTATCATCAATATTTGTTCAAAAGATATTGCCAACAAATATTTAGCAGCCATCCAATTCGTGAATGGTGATTATCTCGGATACTGTAATCGGCAATTGGTTTTTCCATATAATCAACGATGATTTTCTTACTTATTAGTAGGCTTTGCAGAATTCAAAATTTTTACAGACTTAATATAATATTTTAAGATAATTTTAGAAATTAAATGGTAAAATTGAATATTGGCGGGCCTTTTGGCAATTTCAAAGTGCAACACTTTAAATGGCGACAACGCAAACTCACTATCTGAAAGAAATAGTCCTGGGTACTACTGCTATTACTACTACTAATACTAATGATAAAATATAAAATAAATACTAAATCGTGATTGAAAATATATAATGTAGGTATTTTATTAGCCAGTTTACAGAGTTCTGTGCTGACCGGGTAAATTTTAACATCATCCGACCCGCAAAGAGACTTCTCAACTCGCTATCTGACCCGAAACCGCAGCTTCTGACTCGC
This sequence comes from Salticus scenicus, assembly GCA_963930645.1. Lineage (NCBI taxonomy): Eukaryota > Metazoa > Arthropoda > Arachnida > Araneae > Salticidae > Salticus > Salticus scenicus. The sequence continues at coordinate 43,392,727 of OZ005660.1, read as the reverse complement.
AATCCGAAAAGCGACCTGCAATATATTATTATTAAATTCTTTTTATATAACCCTTTGAAGCAGATTTCTCATCAAACATAATTTTTACACTTTTTTGATAGTTTTAAGTTATTTTAGATCTAAATAAGTGGAAAATTTTATATTTAAAATTTTAATTAATTTTGATTCTAAAATATAGAGTGGGGCACCGGTGTCCCTTTCTGCGTTAAAGGTAAATTCATCATGGGACACGGGTCTCCCATGAATAAATATTTTTACAAATTGCACTTATTTACAATTACTTAGATATAGGAGTAGCAATAATTCATTACTGATCTTTTTTGAATAATCAAATTTAATTAGAAATAAATTTTTGAAATTAGTTGATAAAATTTTTTCAAACTACTTTTATTTAACATTTTTATTTTAGTAAAAAATTTACTCTGATAATCTAATAGATTTTTTATAGTAACTATTAGACTCTCTTTTATAATAAAAAACTATCATATGATAATAATATTAGTAATAAGAGCGTCAAAAAATAAATGAGCAAAAGGGACACCGGTGTCCCATCTGCGTCAAAGAGTTAAGAAGATGCATTAATTAACTATTGGCACTGTTAAAATTTTCCACAGAAAATTTGTAGCAATCATCTATCATTTGTAAAAGAATCATATTTTGTAAAAGAATAGAGAACAATAAACAGAGATGGTAAAAATTTTTAATCTTTATTTTAATGACTAATATTAATTTCATTAATTACACAGGCTTACACCAAGAAAGCGTTTAGAAAGCAATAGTGGACAGTGATAGATTTTTAGACGCTGATTCCAGTAAAAAATGAACAAAAATTTTCATGACATACCAGTTTTTCAAAAATTTGAAAATTGAAAAGAGATGGAGCGTAGATACCAAAGTAGATGGAATGTTAATATGATGGTAGAGTACTGTTGGATGCTACACAGAGAAGTACCCCGTACTGTTTATAATAGACTAAGTGCGAAACGGAACATTCATGGAAAGGAAAAAAGAAAAAAAAAATTTTTAGGATATATGTATTCAGGATGCATTGATTTATTCAAATCAAAAATCAAATTCTATTCAAAATATACATCTCACTTTGGAATCTGCAAAACATAGCCGAAAACTACTTGGATTCAAATAAACAATTAAGATTTCGCAAGCTATAAAAGATTGTGGAGTTGACTTCCTAACTGTCATTCTTGAAAAAAAAAAAAAAAAAAAGTTCGCCAAATTATCTGGTTAACATATTTAATTCCTTTCAAAAATCATGGTTATTTTAATAAGATATATTAAGAGAGCAATCAAGAATATGAAACAATATTTCGTACAATATATATTACAAAAATATACATCTCGCGTGTGCATTTTTGTATTATGATTTGATTATCAAATCCAAAAACCGCCAAGAAAGACAAATATCAAAGCTATACCAAGTTTACAAAGAAAACTCAGTAACTTCGAGGAAACATAAAGACCGAAATGCGAAGGATATTCACTGTTCTACGTAGATGTTACTAATGGATCAATTGTATTTAGTGGTAAATTAAGAAAGGAAACTATGAAAATGGATCATCTGAAACAACAACGTTTGTAACTCTCGGTCTAAAAACAAAACTGTAAAAATATAATCAAATTTTATTTAATTTTGCGATGAAACCAAAGTTATGATTAATTGTGCTGTTTATGTTGTTTGGTGAAGAAAATTGTTTCATACTTTTAGACGCAATTTATAATTTTTTTATTTTATTTTAGTTGTTTGAATAATACTTGCTTTTTGTAGTCGGTTTTATTTTATTTACAAAAAGAATATATTAAAAAAAAAAAAAAAAAAAATCATACGAAAAAATGACGTCATAGAAAAAAATCTCGGATTTACTGTTGGAATTAAATAAACAAACAAATAAACAAACGTGAATAATATAGAATAAATAAACAAAGTAGCATCATTTATACGGCTTTTGTTTGTTTATTTTTGTTTGTTTATTTCTAAACGCGCTATTTTATTGACACTTATTTAAAAATTTTAATATTCCTAGAAGACGAAATCCTGAAACATTTAAATACTCTTATAAGATTTAGAAGGGTGATTGAAACAATCAGATCAATCAAATGCGCGTAAGCGATTACAAAATATTAAAGATAATTCCAGAATTACCTAGGAATTAGCTTCCATCCCAGATCATCAGTTTCATTCCATGAAGCTGATGGTCAAGCACAGATAAATGTTAAATAGTGCTGCACTGCCTGTGAACTGGGTAGTACGAAATTGTGTCGTCAAACATGAAATTTTGAAACCTTCCTTTTAAAAAATTTTGTTTAACTATTCTTAGCGTTTCACACCGCAACATTAATTTGGTTCTAAATGTAGCAGACACCATTTCTCAGGATGGATTATCAGATCTTACCGATGAATAAGGGGCCAGAGATATGTCTTTTCATTTCTTATCCAAAGGACCCAGGATCAAATCCAGTCGGTCGCCATGATTCCCGAACGTGCAAATAGCAACAAGCAACAAACAACAACTTCAACCTAGGTCAACAGATGGCAGCAACATTCAGCTAAAAATCCAGAAATTGAGAGTACTGAGAAAGAAGCTAATACGCAGTGTACTCACTGGAAAGGAAGTGTTGTAGCGGACGCCTTTTCTCAGGATAGATTATCAGATCTTACCGAAGAATCAGATCTTACCGGGTTAACCTTCTGTCAAGAAGTATGTCGTTTGATTTCTAATCTAAAGGACCCAGGATCAAATCCAGTCGGTCGCCAAATAATAATGGAGTAGCTTTAGTTATAGGACCCCTTCGCGAAAATTGAAATTAACATCGAAATAGTTCGGTTATTTCTCAATAAGATCTTTACTTACGCAACTGTGACAACCATTTTAATTCCTCACTAAAATGGACAAAATTTTAAAAGACACTAAGGGATCCTATACTTAAGATGTAACAATCTATGAGTTTAAAATTGCAAATGTGAATAAATGAAATAAAGTGAGAAAATTTTGCACGGGCTTGATATTATCTAATAAATATCTGCATAAATTTCCTGATTTTAGTAAATCACACACACAAACAGAAAAAAAAACAACTTACATTGTTGTAATCAAAATATATTTTGCGTTGTTTATATCAGAAACAGTTTGCAATGCTATGCTAATCCTAAAAAGAACGAGAAGAAAAAAGAAAAAAAAAACCTCCTTCTGAACAATTTTATAGGCCAGTATATAAGGCTTCAGAAAATATTTTTTCTTTCATCATGTTTTATAAGTTTGCAAAATAGAATAAAAGTAAAGGTGTGTAACTTGTCAAAGAATTTATACTTTGACCAAGAAAAATGGAGGAAGAAGGTAAAAATAAAGATGGCTTAACATAACTTTGAAAATGTGGAATTTTAAATTATCTGCTTCTATTCATCTTCAGAGACTAATCCTTAAGAAACTAAAAAGAGACAATTTTCCTCATTCCATTTAGTTTTGAAAGTAAATAAAATAGAGTAAAATAAAAAAATGCTGCTTGTCAATGAATTTACATTTTACTCAAGATAAATGGATAGAAAAGACAATAAAAAAAAAGGACTTGAAAAACTTTTGAAAATGGTAAAATCTCAGATTATTTCTTTGAACTTTGACTTATTTTCTAAGATTCCTGAAAGTAAAGAGAAATTTTATTTATGTATTTATTTTTTCACTGTTATGAAAGAGGTTGACAAAAATTGAACCATTTATCCAATGAAAAATATAAACAAAATTGAAATGCATTTAAAAAAGATAATGAGAAAATTATTAAAAAGATCTGGCGTGTAATAACCACACGAATTCCATTTCCCACAACTACATGTTTTATATGCATTTTTTGGAAATAATGGGGTCACATGATATAAAATTTGCCTAACAAATTACAAATCTAAGAATGTTTCTGTAAGAAAAACTGATACATGTGAAAAGACATATAAAACACAGTTTACATAGCGAGTTAAAAAAAAAAAAAAACTATAAAGCGATTTTTGGAAACGCCATTTTCCGAGATCTAAAACAGACCTATCTGATCAGGATGAAAATTAATTTTTCTTTAATAACTACGTAATACATGCAAAAATATATTTAAAAGGACGTTATGTAGAAATTTTTATGAAAATTGTTAGAGCCGCTTTTGAGATACCGACTTTCCCCAAAACTTGGCAAACTCAATTGTTGACGGATAAACAACAATTAAATACGGAAGAATATCTAAAAGTGAGTTAATATGGAGTGTTAAAAAAAAAAAAAAAAAAATCCGTACAGCTGTTTTTAAAGAAACGCATTTACAAGATCTTAAATTGACATACTTATGGAGGACGTCTATGAATTTTCCTGAACTAAGCAACTAATACATACGAAATGACATCTAATACGTTGTTTATATAAGAACTTTATAGTAAATAGTTAGAGCCGTTTTTGAGATGTGGACTTACGCTTCAACTTCCAGTTTCCAATGTCCTACTTCCAGTCTCTAATTTTCACAAAAGTTTTAAAAATTCCGTCATCTTATCTTGATTAGTTTCAGAGATATGATGGTCAGAAAGGTCTCCACGCACATATGTACACACACACAGACATACACTAAGGGACAAAAAAAAAAAAAAAAAAAAAAAAAAAAAACGCACTTGGATATTTTGATTTGCTTTTTTTGTAACCACCAATTTTATCGTTTAAAAAACAAATTTTCGAAAGAATTTTACTACGTCGCCCTCTACGTATACTTTAGGATTGAGCCCAGTGTTAAAAATAAATTGCAATTGTCAGTAAAATTGCAATTCTAGAAAGTATTTCAGAAAGGGCAAGGATAAGGCAAGTAGGGATAACACACAACGTATTAATTTTAGAATTAAAAAAAAAAATATATTTTAATACGCAAGATGAAAAAATAATTAAATGTTCACGAAATGTTGGTGAGAAGGTTTTTAGCAAGACGCAAAATTGTTTTGGCTGTTTCAACTGGAAATTTGTCTTTAGGCGACCGCGTTGCTCATCCAAGCAAAATGACAGCAAGTTAAAAACCAAATGTTTAAAAAATCATTTTATATCATGTTCAGAACTTAGAAAATATTCGAAAATGTGTTTAGCAAAATAATTTCCTCAAAAACAGTGCATCAACAATTGAACAAAGCAGGTTAAAAACCAGAAGATCTGCAGAAAAGATATTATTAAGGAAAATAATTTAAAAAAATCTGGAGTGACTCCACTCGACTTTCCGAACATTGAGTAATTAACAGTTTTGTAGATAAAGTAAATAAAGAGGAGTTGTTAAAAAACAAAAGAGATAAAACCATAATAAAGTGTTTGAGTATTTTTCTCCATATATTACACAATGTTTTATTTAACGCTACTGAACTTTGAGCTCATAGATCATAATGATAAAGAATTTTCGTTGTGTCCCTGTAAAAAATCTATAAATGTTAGATTCACCAAAATGTTTATAGTTAGTGCAATAGTGATTTATAATGTTCATATAAATTTTCAGCTCAACTGAATAAGGCGTTTAGATGCTATCGTACTTTTAGCTAGTATGTTGTGGCCACCACATGACTTTCTTCTATATTTTCCTATACAAATTCACTCAGTAAAAATAATTTATTAAAATTATTATTTAAACAAATTATCTTCCATGATATTGCAGATGATTTCCATATTAGAGTAGTAGTATAACACTAAATATCCAAAAAAGTCAGTTCTATTGTCAATATTACATAAAAAAAAAATCGATAACTTCATTTTAAATTATCGCAGATCTATGGTTCAACCATTCGTTTTAAAGGTACTGGCGAGCTCCTTTGAAAGATACCCATCATGAAAATTTACTCCCCTCGAGGGGGGAATTCCCTTCCCCAGGGGAGGCGAGGCTCCTACACATACAAATTTTTTTTTCCCAGTTGACTATCTCTATTATAAATAATTCTGGCAAATTTCATAATGATTATTAAAAAATGATTTTCTTTACGCACATTTATACAAAATTTTGTATTATACCGCCATGTTAAAAATTTAGAAAAAGCGGGATGGCAACGCAACCTGTAAGACAATTTTTACCAAAAGTTGATAGGCACTAATTTATGTCAAGGTGCAAATACATACCAATTTGTTTGAAATTCTGTGAAGTAGTTCCTGAGATACAATTGCCACAAAAGTTGGTCACACGCACGCAGAGACTGACAGACAAACAGACGGACATTTTCTAAAAATGGTGAAATCGTGTTCTACTGCTCTCAAAACGTCTAAATCCATCAAAAACCCGAGGTCGAAAATTTTTACGAATCCAATACTTTCTTCTATTGAATATAGAAGAAAGTGAAAATTTGGTCCCGAAGGCCATAAAGATAAAGAATTTTTCTTTGGGTCCCTGAAAAAAAAACTGTAAGTGCTAAATTCACCAAAATCTATACAGCTCGTGCAACTGTGACCTATAACATGTGTACAAATGTTTTGTTCAGATTAAATAAGCGTTTAGACGCTATCGCACTTTTAAAAGTTTGGCCCCATAGGCCATAATGATAAAGAATTTTTCTTTGTGCCCCTGTAAAAAAACTGTAAGTGCCAGATTCTCCAAACTCTATACAGATTGAGTAACTGTGACCTATAATATGTGTATAAATTTTTTGCTCAATTGAAGAAGGCGTTTAGATGCTATCGCACTTTTCAGATTTTGGTCCCATAGACCATAATGATAAGCAATTTTTCTTTGTGTCCCTGTAAAAAAATTATAATTGATAGATTCACCAAAATCTATAGGGTATCGTACTATGGTGACTTACAATATGCGCACCAACTTTCAGCCTATTCGAACAAAGCGTTTAGACGCTAGCGTGTTCACTCACAGACATGCACACATACATACACACATGCACACATACACACACACATACATACATCATCGGAAAAATAGTGAAAACCGACTCAGGGGACCTCGAAACGTATAGAAACATCAAAATCTCGAATTCGGATTTTTGACACGATTACAATACTTTCCTCACTATAGTGTTCGGAAAGTAAAAAATCTGGAGTGACTCCACTCGACTTTCCGAACATTGAATAATTAACAGTTTTGTAGATAAAGTAAAGAAAGAGGAGTTGTTAAACAAACAAATGAGAGAAAACCATCATAGAGTGTTTGAGAATTTTTCTCCATATATTACACGATGTTTTATTTAACGCTACTGAACTTTGAGCCTATAGATCATAATGATAAAGAATATTTCGTTGTGTCCCTGTAAAAAACCTATAAATGCTAGATTCACCAAAATGCTTATAAGTAGTGCAACAGTGATTTATAATATTCATGTAAATTTTCAGATCAATTGAATAAGGCGTTTAGATGCTATCGCACTTTTAAAAATTTGGTCCCATAGGCCATAATGATAAAAAGTTTTTCTTTATGTCCCTGTAAAAAAGCTCTAAGTGCTATATTCACCAAACTCTATACAGTTGGTGCAACTGTGACCTATACATGTGTACAAATTGTTTGCTCAGATTAATAAGGCGTTTAGACGCAATCACACTTTTAAAAATTTGGCCCCATAGGCCATAATGATAAAGAATTTTTCTTTGTGTCTTTGTAAAAAAACTGTAAGTGCTAGATTCTTCAAAATCTATACACATTGAGTATCTGTGATTTATAATATGTGCATAAATACTTTGCTCAATTGAATAAGGCGTTTATATGCTATCGCACTTTTAAGATTTTGGTTCCATAGGCCACAATGATAAGGAATTTTTCTTTGTGTCCCTGTAAAAAAACTATAAGTGCTAGATTCACCAAAGTCTATAGGATTCGTACTATGGTGACTTACAATATACGTACCAACTTTCATCTTATTCGAACAAAGTGTTTAGACGCTAGCGTGTTCAGTCACAGACATACACACATACATACACACGCACATACACACGCACATACACACACACATACACACACACATACATACATCATCTCAAAAATAGTGGAAACGGACTCAGGGGAGCTCGAAACGTATAGAAATATCAAAATCTCAAATTCGGATTTTTGACATGATTACAATACTTTCCTTACTATAGTGTTCGGAAAGTAAAAACAGGACTTCATTTGACCAAAAATTAAAAAAAATATATTAATTATTTATTGGGCTAATCTAGATTTCTGTCATAAGTCAAGTTTAATTTATTTTCACCTGTTGAAAAATTCTAGTAAGACGGCAAAAATGTGACCGTTTTAATGAAAAATCCTCCCAGCAAAACCTCAGATGACGGCCAGCATGAGGCCAAGTGCTGGTTGCCAACAGTAGCTGCAGCTGGCCCGTCGGTGGCAAAAGTTAACGTTGCCGCAGGGAATATGTTACGCCGGCCGTCAGTAGGCCATATTCAATCGATCCACTATTGGCAGCCTGCAGTAAGTTAAAAATAAGTTAGTGGGCCAGTGAATGGATCGCTGCTGGCAGCTAGCAGTATGATGAAAATAGGCAATGGGCCACTGTTGGTAATCGACATTAGGTTGGAAATTGTTAGTGGGCCAGTGTTGGGCTACCTGGTGGCAAACATAATTTTTCTATGTTATTGCTGGAAGCCTGCAGTGGGCCAGTTGTGGCAAACATAAAAAATTATATTACTGCCGGCAGTCTTCATTGGTCCTTTATATTTTCCCATTAAAGGCCCGCTTCACTCATCGTCGCCGGAAGCCGAAGCCAATGTTATTCTATGGGAAATTTTCTTTACAAATAACTTATTAACTAATACATATTTTTAAATTCTGTTTTCATATTCTGAAAATTCCCAACTGTTAAATTGACGGACCTTTTTAAAAATATATATATATTTTTATTTTTTTATATTTTATTTTGAAGCTGCAAAATACGAATTTTCAATGTGTGAAATTTTTCATTTTGCAAATTCAAAATAAAATATTAAAAATTAAAAAAATACATTTTAAAAAGGTCCGTCAATTTAACAGTTGGGAATTTTCTGCATGTGAAAGCAGAATTTAAAAATATGTATTAGTTAATAAGTTATTTGTAAAGAAAATTTCCCATAGAATAACATTGCCTCGGACTTCCGGAGACGGTAAGTGAAGGGGGCCGTTAATAGGCCAGCAGTGATTTAGTTATAGCTAATATATTTATTTTACTGGTGATACATTTAATTTTATTCGTGCTTTTTTCTTTTTCTTTCTTTTTTTTTTTTTTCCTCTCTCTTTTTTCTGATGAAGTAGCAGCCAGTTTTTTCTATGCATCCAATATTTAATTTGATTTTGTACATATTCATTTTTAAATACTGTTTACAAGTATTTGATTCATACACTATGGTTGTAAATTCAGGATTTCTAGTGCAGCATATAGGAAATAGTCAGTTGATCCATTTTCCTTATGATAAAAGTTTAATTTTTTGTTTTCAGTGCAAATATTTCTCTATATTACATTTTCTGAAATAAAGGAGATTATGTTTTTTTTTTTTTTAAGTGTTCAAATTTCAATATGTTTAACTTTGTTATGCTATTTGATATAAATAAATGTAACTTTACATGTGAAAATTATAGAATATTGAAACAAAAACTGTTATAAAGTGAGCATTGCAAAAAACACCATAAACTAAAAAAAAAATAATAAATAAATAAATAATAAAAAATTGCAGCAATTGCTTCCGGTTGAAATAGCGCGAAGATCCTTCATCAGGCGAAACAAAGCGGGCACGAGTGCAGCAAAAGTAATTTGCTGCAATCGTGCTTTTTGTTAAACTCACGAAGGGATGTGTTATTATTTCAACCTAAAAGAACTGATGCATTTTTTTTTTTTTTTTTTTTTTTTTTTTTGGGGGGGGGGGGGTAATGATTATGTTTATTTACAATTTTTTCTATTTATTACTACAGTACAAAATCTCAAATCCGGAATCGTCCGGACCGTGGCCTTTCCGGATTTCGGACTTTTCCGGATTTTAGGTCACTTTCTGATTTACGGCAATAAAAAAACGGACATCTCCATTCCGAACGCCCTTTTAGTTAATAACTAGCTTACGCCGCCCGAGGGTGCGATTTCTTAAGAAATTGGAGTATACTCTCAAGTAACATGTACAATACTTTGAATAAACACCATAAAATTTTGCAAACTAAACGCAGCAGCAACGCTTGCGCTTTGTTTGCCGCACTCGTGCCTACTTCGTTTGCCTGATGAAGGATCATGTTTTCTTTCCATCCGAAACGATTGTTGCGAGCTCTTACATTTTATTTTGTTTACTCTTATTACTTTTAAACACCAATTCTGTGGTGCTTTTTTATTATAACTCTCAAGTATCCAGAAAATCTTGAATATTTTTCTTTTCTTGATAATTTTTTCCCCTTCTTTTTAAAAAAGCAGGCAGATGATCAAGCTTCCTTTTTTTCTCTCTCTGTTTATCTTCAAAAGTCGCACATTTGAAACCACAGAAATTATCACTGAGAAATATGTAATCGGCTATTTAGAATTAATTATCACAGCTGTCACTCTTAACCAGGCCGCCACAAAGAACTTTTTCGCGTTGTTGATAGTCCAATGGGATCTTTACTCTCTCCCCTTGAGTGAATAATTTTCCAACACGTGCGATACCGAAAGATGATTTTGCAGTTTTATACAGATGACGTTATTTGAACTTTAAGCGAATATTCAGCATTTGACCTGTGCCAATTAATTTTCATTAGGTTTGGAAAGCAGATTCTTCAGCTGAAAAAAAAAAAAAAAAAAATATATATATATATCGTTCGGTTGAGTAAAGAGATAACGGAATTATGGAGAAAAAGGAGAGTGCGTTTGTCTTTGTAGCTGTAAATATTTGATAAATTTATCCGCTATTACCCATTTTAAAAATATTTTTAGAATTCCATAAAACTCATATATGTTATACAGGTTTTCGAGATTTACTATAGGACGCTTGTCATAAAAAGTTGTACAGGTAACTCAAATGGTTTCAGTATAAAAATTCATAAAATAATTTGGATACATTACAGTCAAAGAGACATTTCTTATCAGTGCACGTAAAAATCTTTATACAACGCTAAAATACAGATCAACATAAATTTTATAGATGCAATAAGAAATGGTTCCGATCAAAAATGATAAAATAAATATTTGTGGTTCATTTAATAGTGATGCTCAAAAATATTCTTATACGTTAAGGGAAATTGAGGGGGGAAGTATTTCAGTTTCGTAAAAGTGAAGTTATTTTTCTCACTTGCATTTAAAAAATAATAATTAATAAATAAATAAAATAAAACAGTTTGTTATGGCTACCACTTTTTTTTTTTTTTTTTTTTTTTTTTTTCCGTTTCCTATAATAGTTTATAGAAATTACATATTAAAATTATTATTTATGAAAATTATTTTCTGTGATGGAGGGTTTTGAGATTCCTGAACACGATTTGACCATTTTTAGAAAGTTTCACTCTGTAAGTGTGTATAAAAAAATTGTGGACGCTGTATCTCACGAACCAATGGACGAAATTTAACCAAATTTGTTATTTAACCAAACTTGATTAAAATCGTTCCCGATTACATTTATGGATCATTCACTCAACACATGGCTCTATATTTCTACTTCTTCGTAATTTTCAATATGACACAGTATAAGAAGAAATCTTACATAAATGATTTCAAATAAATGATAATTATTTTTTTTAATTTTTATTATGAATTAAAAAATAAATATTTAAATAACTAACAACAAATTAGGAAAATTTTTTTGTATAAGTTGAAGAATCGCTCGCCCTTCCCCATGAGGGGATAAATTTTCAATGCTGGTATTTTTCAAAAGAAACTCATCAATAACTTTCAAGTAAATGACTGAATTAAATTTGTGGAAAATTAAAGCAAAGTTATAAATTATTTAAAAAAAAAAAAAAAAAAAAAAAACAAGAAGAAGAAGAAGAAAGCATTTTTTAAGAAGTTGACACAAAATTGATTTTATTATTATTATCATTATTATTATTGAGAAACACTGTTCTAAAATGAAAATCGTTTGCATGCATTCAGGAAAATGATTTTTACTAATTATTTGCACTACGCGAATTTGCATAATAAAAAATATAGAAGAAAGTTTTGCGGTGCCACATCATACTAGTTTTTTGTCAAAAATTAAAAAATCAATAAATAATAATAATAAATAATAATAACAATAATAAAATACTAGAAAGTTAGCGGCTATCATAATTTACTAAAACGGGTCAACTGGATATTTGTTATATATTTCTAGAAATCCTTTTGTTACAACAATAGCTTTAGAGTCAAACATTTAAAAAAAAAATAGTATTTAAAAAATAATACAAAAACAAATTAATAATAATTACTTACTCATATATTCTTTTTACGAGATTTTCAATCTCGCACCCGCAGACAACAACAACTAACAAGAACTTCGTATAAAATGGCGGACAGCGAGGGAATTTCAAATCAACAGAAAAAGAATCACAGCGCCCTCTATGCATACAAATTGGTTATGGCCTAATAATTTGTGGCCACTACATGAGAAACATGATGTTGGCCGTGTGGTGATAGCATGCATAAGGCCAACTGTGTTTATGCCACTTCTGGGCCACCGACCATTTTTCTTTAGGCTTCCATCAGAGCTGGCAGCCACAAACGGCCCGCTGCTGGAGTTATATGGGCAACCGGCAACTGATGGCAAGTGCAGGATGCCAGCAGTAGGCCATAACGAGCCCACCAGTATAAGTTTTGCTGGGCTTTCTTAAAACAGTGACACATTCTCCGTACATTATGGTACGGAGGTGCATTACTTTTCAAGGAATCAGGCAAATTCTGATGCTCAAGGGATCTATTTACTCGGAATAAACACGGACGGACATTATAAAAGTGGGGCCTGACCGAATATTTTAAAGGTATCTCACACTTTTCCACAAACAGCATTTCAAGATGATAAAGCACCTTGCTACAGGGCGTCTGTGGTATGTTTATTTGATAATTACCTTCCATTTCTATGAGCACCAATAATTCTATAAGTTATCATATCTTTTTTCACTTTAAGTTAAATCCCACAATGAATATCGTAGGATTTCTTTTTCACCAGACCTGTAAATAGTTCTAATCTCAGTCCGTTGGAAAATGTTCACTCTATAAAAAGGCGGGGAGAGACAGGAAGGATTAAAAATTTGCCTACAACTCTGCAAGAACTACAAAAAAATATTTGTGATATTTGCCACAGTGTATTTTCTAAGATTTATATTAAAACACTGTATAATACTATGCCATTACGCTTTAAAGCAGTAATTCCATATAAAAGTAGAATTAACCCAATGCAAAATACAAATTTTTATTAAGTAATTGTTTAGATCTGACAAATTAGTAGTTTTATTTTGTATGATTAGATATTACTTGTTTATTGCATATAATAAATAATAATAGAATACAAAGTATATGTTTGATATATTACTTTTAAAAAGAAAGTTTTATGTAATTTTTTATAAAGTACTTCGTAGAGTGTAATAAAGCGAATTACTGCATCGAAAATGTACATAAGTATCATTTCGGCTCTTTGGTATTATGCAAACATGACAGTTTTGTTTCAACCATTAGTTTTGAAGTTATCACAAATAAAGAAGGTATGAGTCAATTTTTCTGCAATGCGGCTTTTTTTTTTTTTTTTTTTTTTTTTTTTTGTCCCTAAGTGAACATACACACACACACAGAACAGTTGCCAAAAACCACTTTTTCGGACTCAGGAGTCCTTAAAAAATGTAACCCAAATTTTTGGACAGATTACGATACTCCCAGTACCTACAGGTAATCAGGTAATATAAGTAATAAAAATAGAAAAAATGAAAACTAATACAAAGGGCATTCCATAAAAACTGAGAGTAAAATCATAAAAAATCAAGAAATATATTTACAGCAAAAAATACATCATTCTTTTTCAAAATACCTTCCGTCAGATGATATGCAACGGTCTCATCGTTCAACCCACTTTTCAAAACAAGTAGAGAAGCCCTTTTCTGGAAGCTGCTTCAAAGAATCCTCCACTGCTGAAGTAACTTCAGAATCCGTATTAAATTTTCTGCCACGGAGCTTCTCCTTCAACGTCGGAAACAGCCAGAAATCGCATGGTGCGAGATCTGGACTGTAAGGGGATGTGGCATGATTTTAATATTGCATTTACTAAGATATTGCTGAACAGAAGTAGCGACATGCGGGCGAGCATTATCGTGATGTAATGTCCAATTCACTACCAGTTCATGACTCTTTCTCGATATGTGTTAGCGCAAAATTTTCAAAACTGAAACATAATATTCACCATTCACAGTAGTTTTTGGAGGCACAGCATGCTGATAGATTACACCTTTATGACTAAAGAAAATAATCGTCATGACCTTTCCAGCAGATTTGGTTTGTCGGATTTTTTTCGGAGGCGGATAATCAGTATGTTTCCATACACTTGTTGCGGACTTGGTAAGGGGATCATAATGATGCACCCAAGTTTCATCACCTGTTATTACAGTCTTTAGAAGATTTGGATCATTTTGAAGCATCTGGTTCCATTCACAACATTGGTGAATTCTTGTTTTCATTTGTTCTTTAGTAAGGTGATGAGGGACCCATCTCAAACATAGCGAAGCTGTAAATTTTTGCGTAGAATGCGAAATATCGACGTTTTCGAAATGTCTGTTGATGCCGCTATCTCCTCACATGTCATTCGCCGATTTTATTGAAGGATTACCCACACAGTGTTAACATTTCGATCATTCACAACACTTTTTGGTCGCCCAGGCCTAGGAGCCAGCTCTGCAGACAAACGGCCTTTCTTGAAATCACCATGCCATCTAAAAATCGTAGACTCACCAAAAAATTTGTCTTTGTAAGCTTCTTTCATTAACTTAACTGTTTCTGGAGCTGTTTTGCCCAAACGGTAGCAAAATTTTATGGCACAACGCATTTCGTTTTTTAACTCTGAATCACTCATCTCCATTTCTGTAGGGCAAATAAAACAGTTCTTTAAACAAGCACGGAAATAGGAAAATAAAATCGTCTGCTTCGTTTAGAATTTTGTATTAACGTACAGTTAACAATTTGAAAAAATCGCCTGCACTTCTATTTTTCAGTTTCGCGGTGTTGCCACTACGTAAAAAAATAACTCTCAGTTTTTATGGAATGCCCTTTGTAATAAAAAGAAAATGTCATAAAAAAGGAAATAAAAAATATGTTTATGTGTTTACAAAATCTTTTACCTATGTAAATATTCATGTAAAGAATATCCATTTTACTAAATATGTAAACTATCTACACATAGATAATATGGGTAGATAGCCAACTTATGGATATGTAAAATTTAAGAATGCATAAAATATGAAAATACTGGGTGTCCCATAATCAACAGGGTGTTCCCAAACTCTGCACAGCCAGATTCCTCGTTGGGAGTACATAAAAAATGCCCAAAGAACTGTACCTGTACGATCCATAGTTTACGAGAAAAATTCGAAGAACAAAGTACGACGTCACAGCCAGAGCAAGGAAAAAACACTTTATTTGACACATCAACAGCGGTATTTGCAAATATTTATAAAGGCAGACGTTTAAAGTGTCCGCCGTGCATATAAAAAATATGCAAATACTGCTGTTGATGTGCCCAATACGGTGTTTTTTCCTGACGTCATACTCTGTTTTTCGTATTTTTCCCGTAAATTATGGATAGTACAGGTAAAGTTCTTTGGGAATTTTTTTATGCACTCCCAACGAGGAATCTGGCTGTGCAGAGTTTGGGCGCTCTTTGTGGGAGACCCTGTATTTGATATTTTGGTAAAATGAAAATTAGAGTACTCTGTGCATTAAAATCATTCTGTTCGGATATTATTTCCGGAAAAATATTTTTCACTGGTAAACTGCTTTTCGTTTAGGAAAAATAAATAAACAAATCAATAAAGGAAAAAAAAATTATTTCATATTATTGTACGCGCACTACTTATTTCCTAATTCAAAATTATTAAAAAAAAAACGTTTTCGATATCTCTTGTAACGATACTGATTATTATTAATTTACTTTTATTTTTCTTTCAAAAAAAAAAAAAAAAAAAAAAAAAAAAAAAAAGATTTTGATGAAATTCTGGCAAAAGCAGAATTTAGTTTAGGACGGAGGACTATTAGTTTTTTTTTTCTTCCCAATTATAACATCGCTTTCAAATTATTCAATTATATTTTCGATAAATTTTAGATTTCGATAAATGTCCAACTATCAAAAAATGATTTCGACAAATGTCCAACTATCGAAAACGACAACGCAAAAATCGCTGTCTGAGACTAATAGGCCCTCAGTCCTAAAAAAAAGAAACCTTTACAGAAAGTAAACGGCTTAGACTATTCCATTCTTTGACAATTGTTAGAGGTTCTTACAAAGATTGACAAAAACTTTCATCGTAAAATATAAAGTTGCAGGCCTTTGTCACTATACTAAAGATTTTTAAAAGGCATATCAATTTATTGATTAGTATAATTAAATTTGTTATTATCAACATTATTATTAACCCTTTGCTGGTTCTATTTAATTTCACTCCTCTGGTCAATTTTGGCAAAATTAGGAATTTTTTATTCAATACCACCACTAAATTTTAACTGTAACGATTACCTAATCACATCGAAGGTTATTCGTCCATTATGTACATTAGATATCTCTCCTAAAAATTATTGGTGTTGGCTGAATAAAAGAGTCCCTAAATTTGGTAACACTGTTTAAAGCGTAAAAGCTCGTAAAAGGTTAATAATATTTTGCAATAAAATATGTTTATTTATTTATTTTATTTTATTTTATTTTATTCATTTCCGAAATAATTTAGTATGATATAAAAACCCTTGGCAAAAAAATTAAACGTTTAAAGAAATATTTCAAATTTTTAATTTTATATACAATAATAAAACATTTTTGGTAATATTTTTCCATTAACTGTTTTTATAGGTTTGTAAAAGATAATAATGTAAAGAAGTATGACTTGTCAATGATTTTATACTCTCCATAAGATAAATGAAGGAAGAAGATGAAAATAAAGGCAGCTTAACAAAATTTTCAAAATGCAGAATTTAAAATTATATTTTTTTACTCATCTTCACAAACCAAGTTTGCAAAATTTATAAAAGGGTCATTTTTACTCTTTCCATTAAGTTTTGAAGGTACATAAAACTGAATAAAAGTAAGAAAAAAGCGTAACTTACCAATGGATTTATATTTTGCGCAAGATAAATAGATAGAAAAAAGGAAATAAAAAAGGCAACATGGAAATGGTTAAAAACCGTGGTTATTGTTTTGAAGGTTGACTTATTTTTAAAAAATATTGAAAATAGTTGAAAAAAAGCTTTTTCTTTACTGTTATAAAAGAAGTAGACATACAAGAAGATCTTTTAAAACGCTAAGGAATATAGAAGTAGAGGTAGAATGCATTAGAATAGTATATATATATATCCTTAAAAATTATACAAAACAGAAAATGAAAGCATTTTCAAGTACTAAAGAAATGTTTGATTACGCAGGGATTTATTTTAAAAAATATTTTTTAACTTAATACATACAATATGTATGCATATAACACATACGTAAAGTCAAACGTCGTTAACTTGAACACGCTTAACGTGAATTCCTTTTAACATAAACTGTTTCTATAGCCCCCGCCAAAAGGAAGATTAGTATCTGAGCATAGTCTCCTAAACTAGATGCCTGTCGCGTGGCTCGGAAACTTGGCAACAGTTCAAGTGGTAAACAGCGCCACCTGGTACAGATTGCACGACTTTTTTATTCAACAGCCACCAAAAATTTTTAAAAATTGGATTTGATATACATAAAAGGCGAATACAATCGAAGAAACGTCGATTATATATATATATCATACATCACTTTTAAAAATTTTTGGTGCCTGTTGAATAAAAAAGTCGTGCAATCTGTACCAGGTGGCGCTGTTTACCACTTGAACTGTTGTCAAGTTTCCGAGCCACGCGACAGGCATCTAGTTTAGAGGGCTATGGTTTGAGTTACTGATAGCAAGAACTGTTAATAACATGATAAATTTTTTTAGTCCTCTTAAGCCCTTGTCATTCACGTTAACGAGGTTTGACTGTTTATCGATAAATTTGTTTGTACGATGATTATAATAAATTTTTTGTTCGAAACAGGCTTCTGCAGCTAAAACGGTTAAAAACCCCACCACATTCAATACATGGACTTAGGATATGTGCTCAATAGATTAGAAAACATTAAAAACTCTCTACGAAATGGCACTTTACATCAAACTATAATATATATATATATATATATATATATATACATATATATATATATATATATATATATATATATATATATATATATATATATATATATATGTATATATATTATAGTTTTTATAGTTATATATATATATATATATATATATATATAATTCTAAAATTCAATGATAAATTTCAGCGTTGAAGCATAAAAGCTCTTTTTAAAAAAGTTAATTTATCAATGAATTCAAAAAATAACATCAAAATATTTATATATACGTATAATGTTAATTTATAATAATGTAAAACGACGAAAAAATTTAAAATTATTTAGCAGAAAGGATTTAAAAAATTAAAAAAAATAATAATTTTGTTAATTAAATTTTATTTTTGTTAATTAAATATAATCAAATTATTTCCTGAATTTTTGAAAATATTTTACACTGCTGGTCATCCTAATGAAACACCAAGAAGGAATACAAATATGAGAATGATATTTATTGGGCACATACATTATATTAGGGAGAACAATTGATTAAATTTTCAGGAAATTTGGAGTAACATATCCTGAGAAATCAGTACATGAAGCAGCGACCTCTGGGAGAAATAACAGCACTTATCTGCCTAGGCATTGAATCGGACAGTGATTGATGACATTTACGGGTACAGCACTTCATGAAGCCTCAACACGATGCGACAGTTCATCGACTGTAGTTAACTGGTGAGTGTTAACTGTAGTTAACTAGTTGCTTTTCAGTGATAAAACAGTCATTTTCATTGGAGCAACATCAGGAGAACGCGCTAGCCAGAACAACAATCGAACACATGCTGTATCAAGGAAGGTCCGTACAATACGGATGACTTTCGATCATGCATTGTCCTGCTTAAATGTTACTTCTCGCCCCAGTGGGGGGGGGGAACCGATGCCCCCACATGCACAAAATTCGATTATAGAGCAGAGCGACGGCACAAAACTCGTCAAAAATGTAATTTCGGAGTAATTTCAAACTTTTATCAGCTTTTGTCAAAAGTTCATTTGAATAGAGTAAAAATTACGCAAGCTGTCGGCAAAAGAACGAGTTAGATTTTAGGTATTTTCCAAGAGTTGAAATTTCATAAGGGATTTTTAACTTGCCACGTAATTAATTTGAAGATCCAATTATTTCAACCACATTGCAAAAGTTCTTTTTTGTGAAAAATCGCTTATGATCTCACAAATCTTAGTAAATAAACAAAAATATATTAGAGTTACAAGCTTGTAAGGGGTTTTTCACAAAAAAGTACTTTTGGAGTGTGGTTGAAATAATTGGATGAAATTATCTGATTTTCATGAGAATGCTCATATTGCATGGGAAATATTTAAGATATTTGTATTCCAATTTCAGTATATTTCTTCAAAAGTTTTTTTTTTTTTTTTTTTTTTTTTTTTTTTTTTTCAATTTATCTGAAAGTGGAAATAGTTTTCGTTTAAATCTCTGTATATTATAAATTAAAACATACTGATATTTATTTGGAGTTTTAAAATAAATGCTTATATCTCCGTTATTTAACATGCTATCGTCTCCTCCATAAATTGTACTGGGTCTATATTAACCTATCCTAAAGTTACAGATTATTTCGTCAACAAACGTTATTGATTTTGCTCAATTTTCTACTGGCCTCCTAAATGTTCTCTTAAACCAATATTCACTGAAAATCATGAGGAAGACCCAGTTCTTTAAATACTAATTGTTTGAAAACATTTCATCGAGAAATAAAATTTTAAACTGAAAAAATCTGAAGTGACTCCCCTCGACTTTCCGAACTTTAGGTAATTAAGTTTTTTAAACTAGTAGATCTGCAAATCAGGAGCCTCAACATCTTTGCTGCATCACACATTATAAAATATTATAAAATCTCGCATTTTTCTATTCAATTACGTTTATTCCAAAAAATAAAACGTATTTTTTTAATTAAGAGAAAATTTTTGTAATATTGATATAATGGAAACAAAGAAAACCAAAATTTCCGAATTGTTTAAAGAAATTTATACTTTATTCAGCATTTAAGAGCATAAAATTACATTAAAAAATTATATTTTTAAAATTAAAACGATAAAAATAACTCTTTCAGCTCTTTTATTTTTAAGATAATTTGATTGGTGATAATTTAATTTAGAGAGACAAAAAGTTGTAACTGTATCTGTCAAATGCAGTTATTGGAATTTATTCGAAAGGAACGAAGTAAAATTGAATAAAAGAAAGAATGATATTTTATTTATTTATTATTTTTGAGTGAAAAAATACGTTCTATTTAAAACGACCATTAAAAATCTTTTGAGTGTGTATAATAATAATAATAAAAAAAAAAAAAAACAGTTTTTGATGTGTTTAGTTTCTTTTTCCAAAATGAATAAAAAGTACATATTTTAGAATATTTCATTGGAATTTTAATATTCTCTTATATAATAGTTATTTTATTTGAATATTTATTTTAATATATTAAAAAAAAAAAAAATCTGATTGCGCGATTTTTATCACTGGAATAAATGCATATTATGGAAATATATATATATATATTCTGGAATGACTCTACTAAACTTTCTGAACATTAAGTAATTTACGGTTCTTCAAATAAATTAAAGTAATAGGAGTCTTTAAATAAATGAAAGAGAAATTTATAATAGGGTATTTGAATATTTTTCATCCCCATAACGATATTGCACTTTAAATATTTTGAGCCTATAAGTCATAATGATAAAGAATATTTTGTTGTGTCGCTGTAAAAATCTATAAATGCTAGATTCGCCAAAATCTATACGTTCGTACGACAGTAAACTGCAAACCTGTATATAAATCTTCAACTCAATTTAATAAGGCATTTAGACGATATCTTACTTTAAATAATTTGAGCCCATAAGTTATAATGATAAGAATTTATTTTTTATTATATATATATATATATATATTGTGTGTGTGTGTCCTTGTTAAGGAAAAAAGAAAAACACACACAAGCGCTAGATTTGGCAAAATATATACGGTTTGTGTAACGGTGACCGATAACATGGACATAAATTTTCATCTCAATCGAATAAGGCGTTTAGACGTTACCGCACTTTAAATAATTTAAGCCCATAGGACATAATGATAAAAAAAATTTCTTTCTGTCCCTGTAAAAAAAAAAAAAAAGTGTAAATGCTAGATTCACCAAACTCAATAGGGTTAGAGCTTTGGTGACTTATAAAATACGTACGAGCTTTCAACTCATTTGAACAAGGAGTTTAGACGTTATCGTGTTCACTCACACACATAAATACACCCATACACACATACATTACCGTAAAAAAAAAATAACTCAAGGGACATCAAAACGTACAGATAGACCAATATCTCACAGACAATTTTTTTTAATGACTACAATACATTTCTTACATATGTATGTTCGGAAAGTAAAAATTAGTTTCAATGAATTGAATTTCCAAAAGTTATATCTGTACCAATTTCAAACCGGATAGATGAAACGATCGAGAATTTCTAGTCTCAAATTTTCTAGATGGTAAAACAATATTCTGAATATTACGAATCATTTGTATTGTTTAATTAATTTTCTAGAATTGGGTTACTAAGTTTAATAACTTAATTTAATAAACTAAGTTAATAGTTACTAAGACTCGCCACTTGAGCTCGCGTTTGTTTTCAGAGATTTTTAAATATATTTTATCATGATAATATTGGAATACGATCTAGAATTCTAATGAGGGTTTTAGAGCTCGCTATCAAAGAGAACTATAATTCATAAGGATGACATGGAACTATATTTACTAGAAACATAATTAGTTTTTAGATTTCAGTCACATAATTTTTTTTTCAGTGTAAGGTAAATATAAGTTTAGTATAAATTTAAACTTTAGTATTTAATAGATACTTAAACTACTGTTTACACTACTAATGTATGTATTTTGACCTATTACAGTGAGACTATGGTTTACTAAGTAAATTGAGTGTTTCATATCGGCATTAAGTCAGGTATTTAGATTCATCACGGCTAAAATTTCTGTCATAATGAGTTCTGCAGTATAGATTCCTAGAGAGACGATTTTTTTTTCTTTTACGCTGTCCTAAACATTATGCTTGTTCTTTTGGGAAAATTCTAGCGTGAGACACAATAATATCTTCAAAGATTGAGTCAAATGTATTAAACCTATTATGAAATACCGAATATATTAATGCGTTTAATAACCTTTATACACGTTAATTAGATCTGGATTTACTGCTTAAACTGGATTTCTAAATATGGCGGACATTCATGGAAAATACATGATTTGAACCCAACGCCTTGCAACTGAAACTAGAAACTAGAAACATCATTCATTCATTCAAAAAAAAAAAAAAAAATCAACAGAAATTGTATATTTTAAATAAGATTAAATTTACATGACTTAAAGTTATATTTAATTATTTGTTTTATTTAGTATTAGAGGAAAATGTGTAAACATGGGCACAGGTGTAAATATGGGCACCACTCAAAAATGTCTATGTAAGGTGCAGACGGCTAGCAGCAAGGTCTGTAGATGGTGCCACTTGTCGTTATAAGATAGTAGAGAGCGTTTGGAACTATTCTTTCAAGTAGTGTAGATGCAGTATGACTTATTGTGTGAATTGGTGTTTGTTCTGGACTGCAAACTTTTGATAGGTATCTGAAATCGTTTTCTTTTAATGTTTTTAAGTGATAGAGACAATCTTTTTTAGGCAGGGTTTGTGTAAATATGGACACTCTTTCTTGGTGTAAATATGGACATCCTATATTGGTGTAATTGAGAGCTTCAGGAACTTCAAATGCAGTTTTTCCGTTCGATATATCTCCTTAACATTGAGAAGAGAACTACACTTGTGGACACAAGGCAGCAAGATCCGATATCATCATTTGATGACAACACAATAATCAATTGACTAAGTCGATTGGCAAAAATGTTGACAAAAATACATTCTTGAACTTTTCCGGGGTATGATACTAGCCAATGTCCGGTAAAGTAAAAGACTGGCAAGAGGTGTGAAGATCAAAGATCTTTAAAGAAAGAAAATTTAACCCACGAAACATTATGATTCACCATAGAACTTATCAGATTACTGAGTACACCTTCTTATCGACAGCGAATATGATATCAACCTGGATATCAACATCGGAAATGAACTAAATTTTAGCAATGCAACTTGCATCATTTGTGGTGGAATGTTTACTGAACATACTCGCGTTGAAGAGTTGTATAAAGTGTTATGTACTAAATCGAGCACACTTAGATTGTACCGGGTTTGAAAGAGCCTATTACGTCAGCGGTATCTGTAAATATTTTTTTCCCGTAGTAAATGAATTCTCTACATTTTTTTTTTTTTTTTTTTTTTTTTTTGAAATTGTTTTATCATGTTTAAAATATTTTAAACTTTTTTTTTTTTTTTTTTTTTTTACTATTCTAGAAACAGCCTATATTTGCATCCCAATTTTTTCTGGTGCTTTTTAAAAATCTTTTTGTAAATTTTCGTTTCTGAACTGAAATATTTGATATTAATCATTGTTTTGAATTCTTTTAGTTAGTAAACTTGTTATAATTATTATTGAAGGTCAAAAACGTAGAATATTTAATAATTAAAGTAACATTAAATCAAAAAGAAAAGAAAATATTCCTATCTACAACTCCCCTCCCCTTTTTTTAAAAAATATGGATTGCAATGAAGACGTTTCGCTAAATGCTACAAAAAAAGCTGTCCTCCTTTCCAGTTTTTCTCTTTGGCATACCAGACGTTGAAGTTTCCTCTAGTTTTAATGAATTCAGGAACTTTTTCAAAATTTCCTCCTTTCATCTTCAGTTGCTTTACTTTCCAAAAGATACAATACTTTCCAAAAAAAAAAAAAAAAAAAAAAACTAATTAAGACATTGTAGTCTCTGAAATTCTGTTTTCTATAGAATTAATTAAGCAAAATATTTTTAATATCTCAAAATTAGAAGATAAACTTTAAATCAAATTTATATCTTTTTCAAAGCAAAAGCTCTCAAATGACGATAAGCTTATCTTGTAACTGAACAACTAAAACAAAGTTTAAAATTAACTATAACTTGGAACTGTATGAATGAATCTGAATGAATGAATTAGGATTAGAATATTGAGACTCAACTCCGGAATAAATCATTCAATGCGAATCAAAAAGAAATTGTACAGAATCTGAAAGATTTGCATCCAACGAGAAAATAATTTTAAAATGTTTAGTTATTCCAAATGCTTAGTTAGATAAATCTGGTAGTTATACGTAATCCTTCTTATTTAAAGAATAAAAAAAAAAAAGCTTTGCATTTTTCTATTAATTACTCTTAAAGAATAATATTTATTTCCTATTTTTTATTTTAACATTCTTATTAGGAAATTCAAGCCAGTTCTGAAA
Source organism: Salticus scenicus (assembly GCA_963930645.1). NCBI lineage: Eukaryota > Metazoa > Arthropoda > Arachnida > Araneae > Salticidae > Salticus > Salticus scenicus. The sequence continues at coordinate 43,368,096 of OZ005660.1, read as the reverse complement.
AAGAAAAAAATGAAACTTTATTTTTAAATGCTTTATTAATTTACTTTTTACCTAGTTGTCAAATACTTAACATACTGTTCTTTTTCTACAGCTATTGATAACTTACTAGCTGTTGTGTCCATTCTTCGCACATGAATTTAATTATAATTCACAGCATATTATTAAAAATATATTTATCTTAGTCTCAGCTGAAATTTCTTTATTGGACCTTAAAACCTAATAATACCAATTTTCAACACTCTAACACTATTTCTACATTTTTGCCACTTCGCTCCCATCGCTTCTCGCCTTTTCTTTTCGAAAATATCCACAAGCTCTTTCTTGGTCCTAAAACCCATAGGTACAAATTTTGAACGATGTAAGTATATTTCTAAATTTTTGCCCCTTCTTCCCCCATTCCCCCTCTTATTAATTTAATACTTTGGAAATTACTTTTATTGGATTCCCCACTCGTGAAAACTTCTCAGTACGAAATTTAAATGGCATATCTCAATTTCAAATAGAAGAAAATTAAAACAGAAAAATAATCTTACATCGTCTTTCGGTCACGTGAGTTAGAATAAATATTAAATTCCCAATAAAAAATCTAACTTTTTTGCTTCTTCCCTTAATTTGATAAAAATTGAACTGTACCCCTATCTTGTTCTGTCTAGACAGAATATTAATTTCTGTGTGCGTAAATGAAAATTTCAAAAAAAATTGCAAATTGCAATTCTTCTCCACTCCAAAACACGTGACATCTTAATGAGTTGAGACCACTTCCTTTTTCATCGCAGACAATCATCTGCAGCTAATCTGGATTGAAATGAAGTGTTGCCACTTAAATTTTATACCTTAGCTAATTTTTAAAAATCTAATTGTCTCATTGATAAACGATTTGCGCCCTGGATTCAATAAAATCGCCCCTTTAATTTGGTACCGAATTTTAACGATCAGACTGATATTTATAATTTATTTTCCACTATTTCTGCTTTGAACTTCGTTGAAATGTCTAATTTTATGCAATTTTGCAGTCAGTTCCCAGTCATTTTTCGATCGACTTGGGTCTACGTTTTAATTGATATCTCCGTAGGGTCGCATCGTCTAACAATTTAAACGACGAATATCTACGTTAAATTCGCCCTCCAATTACCTTGAGACTATTAGAGCAGACGTTTATCGTGTATCAGTGGCAGCGTGACAAACAAACAGATAGACAGAGGCTCAAAGATCTTAATATTAGAGATACACATTTGATATCGAAAATAATATCAATTATAATAGGAAGAAAATTTAAAGTAACTAACTATGAACTTCACGGTTGAAATTACATGACTTGGGTAGCACTAAAATGCTGAATCCTAACTCTCGAAACTATTACTAAATTCAAACAATACCAAATTTGTAGGAGAGCTTAAAAGCATGCCATGGACGAGAAGGAAAAAAAAAAAAAAAGAAAAGAAAAGAAAAAAAAAAAAAAAGAAAGAAAGGAAGAAAACATCAATCTTCTCTTTAACTCTTTTTTTTTTTTCCCCGATCAATTGGTAAATACATCAAATGCATCTCATGCAAAAAACATTGTTTTAAACATTTCTGTTAATTACTGATAAAGAATATCGTTTATTTTATATACCAGGTGTATAAACTTAAATCCGCTGTTTGCGTATAGATGGCGCTAGCGAGTGTATTAACAGCGGACATTTAAATGTCTTATTGTTTTTGTATTAGTTTGACGTCTGTTCACATAAATCAGTGCAAATCGTTAGTGATTTCATATAAAAACATTAATTTTTCTTCGTGTAAACATGTCTCGTTTTGTACCAAAAAAAGAGCATATGCGGGAAGCTCTGCTTTTCTGCTTCAAGTTGAAGAAATCAGCTGCCGAATCGCATAGAATGCTTGTGGAAGCTTATGGTGACAATGCTTTGTCAGAAACAACTTGCAGAGACTGGTTTCGTCGGTTCAAAAATGGCTATTTTGACTTAAATGACAAAGAGCGTGAAAATCGGCCCCGAAAGTTTGACGACCATGAATTACAGGCTATTTTGGACGAAGATGATACCCAATCACAAAAAATGCTTGCCGAGAAGTTAGGTGTCACTCAACCAGCCATTTCTATCCGTCTACATGCCATGGGAAAGGTTCTACTAAGGTTTATTACTAAAAAACAGCGGATTTAAGCTTATACACCTGGTATGTTCAGTTAAAAATATTTCCCAGTGAAATTATATAATCAACGTGAAAAAAAACTAATTTATTATGTAAAATAATATTTGTATTAATCTTATTATCAAAAATTTAAATTACCTTATTTTACTTTATATATTTCAATTTAACTTACTTAAAAACGCAAATAATACTAAATTTATGGTAACAAAAATCTTAAATTAGGTAACCTGAAATTCAACGAATTCAATCACATTATTTAATTAGGAATAAAATGTCGAATACTAACTCTGGAACGAATCATTAATTGTAAATATAAAAACAAATTATACTGAAGTTTAAAAACTGGTTCTGTTCAAGTAAACAAAGTAAAATGGTGTTTTATTCCAAATGTTTTCTTAGATTAGATAATAATTACAGACAAGTGCAACCTATTTATAAATGTCTTTTTTTTTTTTTTTTTTTTCTATTAACTACTGTTAAAGAATCCCGTTTATTTCATAAATTTTCTTTTATTAAAAATTTCTCGACAAAATTAAATAATCAATATGGAGAAAATGAAATTTTAACTCTTACTTATTTTTAAACATATTAGAAACGACCAAATTACTTTTTTAGGTATTTCAATTTAACTTACTTAAAAATATCAATAACACTAATTTTTATAATAACAAAACTTTAAATTTACTAATTCCGAAGAGTACGGATAAAATTACATTACTTAATTAGAATTAGAATGTCAAATTCCTACTTTAGTACAAATCACTAAATGCAAATAACAAACAAATTGTACGGAAGTTTAAAAGATTGTATTGTCAGAGAAAATAAATTAATTTGTTGTCTCCGTTTAAAATCCTTTCTTTGATTAAAAGATAATTACAGCTATCGCATTTTACTTACGAGAAAAATGTTTGTAATTTTTCTTTTCCATACTGTTAAAGAATAACGTTTATTTAACTATTTTTTATTTTTAAATTTTTACTAGCAAAATTAAGTTATAAATGTGCAAAAAAAAAAATAAAATAATAATAGTAATAATAATAAAAAATAATAATAATAATAATAACTTGATAAATCTATAACAATAAAAGAAAATGTCTGTCTGTCTGAGCATCTATACGTTCAGGCCCAATTGAACGTAGAAGTACAAAACTTGACATACGGATGCTCAGGAATCTCCCCGAGGGGATAGTGAAAATATAATTTAAAATTGTAATTAGTTGCGGATATATTAATTAAATTGTTAACCTATGTCAATTAATAAAAGAGTCAATTCAGAGCTTAAGCAGCTTTAAATGCCCAAATTAATTTGAAATATAGGTCCAATCTTTAAAAATTCGGTACCTAATAAAAGGGGCGATTTTTCTGAAACCAGGGGGGAAAACAGCATTTGAACATGGCAATTAAGATTTTTTAAAATTAACTTAAGTATGAAATTTAGGTGGCGACGCTTTATTGTGTCATTTATCAATTCTTCAGTGCCTAGCATATTGGCTGAATACTCTACCGGTCGGAAGTAATTTCTTTTCGACCACATGACAAGGGTGTTGTGACAGACGCGAGTGAGGCACTTGCGTACAAGCGGAAAATGGTGACACTTGCGTATATGTTTAGGTAATTTAAATATTACAGTTGTGTTTTCGAAAAATCTAGTGCCACTTGCGTACAACATTCCTTTCGCTTTATTAAGGGGTTGTATCCATATAACACAAACACTGAAACTTTTTTCTTTCTTTGTGTAAAACAGCATGGTGCTTACTTATTGCTAAAATGTGAGTGAATTAAATTTAATATGATTACACATAAATGCATAACAGATTACATAGTTACATATACAAAATTACACAGAAATTTCAATGTGCTATGTAATCACCATATACGCTGTTCAAATTTCTTATGAGAATTTCGAAGAAAACCACGGAAAACGTAGAATGGCTCTTTATTTTACATGAGAGAACGACGAAAAACTCAGAACGCCTACATTCTTTTATATTTTGCAGAATTTTTATTATGTAACGTGAGAGAAACTGTAAATGATTATATTTCTTTTATATTTTATGGACTTATAAACTGATATACGTCGTTCAAATTTCGAACGAGAGTTTCGGAGAAAACCGCTGAAAACTCAGAACAGCCTTTCCTTTTATATTTTGCGGACTTCCGAATTGCGATACTCCATTCACATTTCGTACTAATGACTTTTATAGGTATATAGCCCTGAATTACTCAAGTTTCGGAGAAAACCAAGGAAAAGTCAGACACAAATCTTTTTATAACAATGTTTAAATTACTTTTGTATCTCAGCTTCTATTTAACATAATTTAACAGATTCTATTTAACGTAAGTAATATATCATTTAAAAAAGCTTGATAGCGTTTTAATATATTAAAATCTCATTATCTCCAATTCTAATTATGATTAAATTACTTATAGGGGGTAGAGTAGGAGACCGTAAGCGTCACCAGGTTGGGAATTGCCACAAGCAGAATTTTCAAATGTCGTTTACATGGTGATCGAACAAGCTGTTTCATATCATGAAACGTAAAGGGAAACCGCAATCGTTGTAGAGTGGAAATTTGCTACAGTTAACATTTTCAAAGGTATTTACACTATGAGCGAGTAAGCTGTTGTAAGCTCTAAAATGGGGAGAAGGTGCCGCAGTCGCCATAGAGCGGGGGTTTAATACGGTGAAATTTTCCAAGAATCGCGAATCAGCTGGTCGCCGAAAGCGGCTTGTCAAAAATAAAAATGGCAGAAAGATTTTTGATTTATTTTGATTTATTTTAATTTTTTTAATAATACATAATACCGCTGGGCAAAATATCGTGTCGACTAAAAATACACTGTAAAAGTATGTCCTTTATGCTACCAAAAATTTTGTGTAATTTGAGAAAATACAGCGTATTTTCTTTAATTACACAGAATTTCTGGCAGCAAAATGGACATATTTTTCACAGTGTAATAATATGATCTATTTCACGCATGGTCTCTGGAGGGGGCCGCATAGAGCCTTATAAATATAAATATATTTATCATAGAGTGGAAATTCATTATTTTACTTATTTGGTCTCTGTGTGTGTCTTTGTCTAAGGGTCTGTCTGCGTTTCTGTATGCGCGTTTGTTATCAGGGAATGTTATGTAAGGAATTCAAATTTGGTATTTTTAATTTCGTATTAGGTTGCCACATGAATTGATGAAGATTGCCAAGTCTGAAGCAAATGAATAACAGTCTTGATTTTTTAAAAATAAATATAGGCACTATAATTAAACGGTGTGTTGTGTGGGGCGGTAGCCCCCTCACACAGAAATATATGCAACATAAAACTGTTTCTAAACCTATTTATGATTATTTTAAAAGTACATTTGACTTTATAATCTTACCTTATTGATCTTTAGACTTAATATGAAATCTATATTCATAGTATTGAAATACAGGGTAGGAAAAAGTCGTGTGAGTGAAGTGACACACCAGATTATATGCTTCAGGTATTTCAATTTTAGCTTATTTAATTGTGAAAATAATATTAAAATTTTATTTACAAAATATTATGTTAATTTTTTTGGAATTGTACAGATGGAATTAATTGGCATTAGAATATTGAACTCTAATTTTGGAACAAATCATAAAATGTAAATCAAGAATAAATTACACAAAAGCTTAGAGGATTGAAGTACAAGAGAAAAGCAATGCTGATTTATTTCTATTGTTTTCTTAGATCAAATTTCGTTGATAGAACGTATTTTTCTGAATTACAGAAAATTTGTGGCAGCAAACTGCAGCAAAGAGGGATTTTTTTTGACAGTGTGATTCATATTTCTTTGTAATTGGATGTATAGTACCTCCAAGTTTTGGTGCAACTTAAATTCAATCGCAAGTAGAAGAAAACTCTAAAATGAGGTTGAACCATATTATGGTATTGCTTATCAATTTACTCAATATAGTGGTTAAAGTTTGATCTGATCTTTTTAACAGTGAAGAAAGGAACTCGGAACTCTTTGAAGTTATTATAGAGATGTTCACTTGTAAAATCAAGGAATCTAATTATAGAGCATGCTATAGATTTTAACTGCCCACATATTGCAGAAAGCGCTTTGAATTATTTTCAAGCATTAGGCTGCATTATGAGTTTTAGTTGCATTATCAGTTACTTCATACACTGTTAAAAATTTCTGTAAATTTAATGTAAATATTTATCCTGAGTCTCTGTAAATTTACAGTAATTCTTAGTTGAAAGTAAAAAATCGAGATTCTCAATTTTTAGTCTGCATTTCTGCCTAATATTATTATTATTATTTTTTTTAATTAAAATTAAAAATGACAATTTCTACTTTAGTTAAAGCATTGCAAGTCCGAAATATATACTCACCAACAATTAATCAATTAATTAAATTAATATTAGTTATTAAAATTAATTTATAAAAAAAGTTTTTTAACATCTCCGTTTATTTTTCTTTGTAATTTTACGTAAGACTTACGATAATAGATTACACTGAGTTTTCTGTTGAAATTTTTAACAGTATAAATTTGTATTTGAAATGCTCCTCAGATAACTTAGAAAACGTCGGTAACGCTTCCACGAGGGTATTAATAAATGGAATGTAGGTATCGCGGATAATGGAACTCGGATACGATAGCAGACTATCCCTATATACTGATTCGGAATTACCGTAAAATTCGCAACTTAGAAGCAGACCCAGAAATTTTTTGGGGAAGAAAAGAACGTTTTCAAAAACTAGAATGTTGTGTCCAGCACGAAACTTTCTTCTGTATTTTTCTATACAAATTCACAGAGCATAAATTATTTATTGAAATTATTTTCCATGATAGATGCAAACGATTTTCGTCACAGAGAATAACAATAAATATCGAAAGAAAGTCAATTTTATGAGATTCAGCAAATATCTAAAAAAATACAAATATTTAAACTTCTTTTTTTTTTTTTTTTTTTTTTTTAAGGGGAAAAAAAACCTCTGCTTTAAATTATTACAGATATTCATCCATTCGTTTTAAAGGTATTGACGAATTCTTTTGAAAGATGTCGATATTGAAATATTTTCCCCTCTAGAGTGGGTACGATTCTCTTACATACGCACAAATTATTTTCATACGTTTATAATCATACGTTAAAAATTTTTCTCATTATGTGCATCTATATGAAATTTTGTAGTACACTGTGATGTTAAAAATTTTGAAAAAAGTGGGATGACAATGCCACCTTTTGAGCGATTGATCCGTAAATCAGCATCTGTTTAGGTCAAAGCTTAACGAAATACCATGTTTGGTTAAATTTCGTTTATTGGTTCGTGAGACACAGAAATTTTCACCCAGAAAATTTGTGATATATATACACAAACAGACAGATGAACTTGTCTAAAAAAGGTCAAGTCGTGTTCAGGGCATTTCAGAACATGTAAATCTATCGAAAATCGGTGGCCGAAAATTTTCACGAATCAAATACTTGCATCTTATATGTAGAAAAAAGTAAAAAATAAATTTCGTTGAAAATTATCATATAACTTCAAGTTCAAATATTTTTAATTGTAAACGTATATTAAAATAAATTTCTGCTTTCTTTATTCTCTTTACATAAAGCCCACTACGTGATGAAAAAAACCTGAATTCATTTTCGCGTTCAGCGCACCAAAAGGCACATATATTAGCTGAAAATAGTAAATAAGATTTATTTAGATGTATGTATTAATGTCAGTTCAAAAGAAATAACGGGTCAAGTGAGGTAAGTGCAAGAATGTTTTATTATGGTTTGACATTCACCTCCTTTTGCTCAGTTGTTATTATACATATATTTATGAATTATCTACCTATCCCAAAAGCACCAGAAGGGTGTGAAGTGGACAGCATGATGATGTAATAAGTGATACCAGCGATAGTTCTTCAAAAGTTCATGGTTTTTGAATATTTCAAGATGCAAACAAAATATCGTCGTTCTCATGAAAAACCTGCACAACTCAAAATTACTAACATTTTAGGTGGTCTATACAAATAATGCGCAAGGATAAAAAGTATATTGTAATACAAACCATAAATCCTTTATACACTGTAAAAAATATGTCCTATTTGCTGCCAGGAATTCTCTGTAATTTGAAAAAATACACGTAATTTACGAAAAAATTAAAAATTACATTGTCAGAACGAAATTTCTTAAATTACAGAGAATTTCTGGCAGCATGTAGGACATATTTTTTACAGTGTAGTGCAGTGGCGGCCCGTGATTCGAAAATAGGTGAAGAGCTCAAAAATAATATTTAAGTATTTTTAATCATAATGTTTATTAAGCATGGTCTTAATTAAAATTAACTAAAAATACTTATTTAAAAGTAAATTTATATTCTATAAATTAATACAGTGTAATATACAGTGTGCCACTTCACCAATTTTCGGTGCACGAGCCGCCACTGGTGTAGTGTTGATGGTGTTTATATTAGGGTTAAGGCTAATTGTCTGCTCTAGGATCCTAGGCCTGACGAGGAGTGCGCTCCACAGGACTTTGACTCCACGTTTACAAGCCGTAGATACCGTCCTCACTGTTAAAAAAAATGGAACTTTGCTGCCAGAAATTCTCTGTAATTACAGAAAAATACGTTTTTCTTTTCTTCAAATTACAGAGAAATTCTAACAACAAAGTTGTATTTTTTATACAGTGTATGTCTTTCAAAATACGGCTAAACATGGAATTACAACTTTTTGAGTTACACCTCTTTATCGTGAGAGCAACGATAAGTGTGTTTTGTTAATTTCATCATACCATGTTTCATATTTCACGTATTACAGCTAATTATTTAGTCATGCGGTAATATTCTGTCTCTCAAGTTTAAAGAAATGTAAATGCACTCATTCGAATGGATTTAGAAAAAGTTTTGTTTGAACAATGCTGATGAATTTATCATAATGAGCTTTCTGCGTGTTATGTCATAAAAATAAATCCACTACAAGAAAAACTGCAACATTATAATATTTTTATTTGTACAACCAGTGGTCGAAACTCGACCACTTTCAAAATGGGATTAAATTGGAACTTAACAGCGTCATTTATTGGCCGATATGCACTCAAACTGAATCAGCAGCATTTTACTTAATATATATCTCTAAGTTTGGTACACTGTAGATGCTGTATCTTTCCTGAAATGAGAGGAAATTACAATGTGGAAGCGCCCTCTGTTGGGTGATATAGCCCAAAAGCGAATCATTATCAATTAAAATTAAACTCCAATCAAATATCAAGCTCGATTAAATTAAGTCCATTGGTTCATGAAGTACAGTGCTCGAACTCTAATTCTAAAAATGATCAAATCGAATTCCGGAAATGTCAAAACGTGTTACTTCATCGAAAACCAGAAATCTAAAACTTTCCCAATCTTATACTTTCTTCTTATATGTAGAAGCTAATAATAAATACTCTTTTTTAAAAATAAGTAGTCAGTTTCAGTTAATTGTAATGCAAGGAAATCTCAAAACGTATAAATTAACTGAAAACAGGAAATAAAAAGTTTTTCCAAATCTTATATTTTCTTCTTATATATACAGAAGATATAGTAATAAATCCAATTAAAAAAAAATAATTAGTCAATTTCAGTTTAATTCAAATGCATTACGTTTTACCTTATAAATCTGTCTTCGAATTAGAGCTGACGTAAGACTTAAAAAAAAAAAAAAAAAAAAAAAAAAAATAGATTTTAAATAAATTAGAAAATGAATTAGAACTTTCATAAATAAATCAAATCCTATTTTAATTTGCGTATAGGCCAATAGTATAAACTTTCGATCTACTCCTCATTTACTCAAATTTCTACCACTCTAATGACTGTTGTCTCTTATAATAAAGAATATGTAGTCGAGAGTATAGTGATGCTACATCTATGCAAATTACTGTGTCTATGGTTTTATTTGAGTTTTAAGAAATTGCCAGATTTAACAACTTTCTTCTTTGAGAATTTTTTAATGCAAAAGAATGCATGCGTAAAACAAAACAAGTGTATAAAAAATAAAAGTAATTTTAAATACCTTTTTGTCATCGAAAAAGAAAAAAAAAAAAAAAAAAAAAACTGTGTTCTGCAAATCTGACTAATTATATCTTTCGAATGATACCGCTTTCAATTCTCTACTCCCATAATTACTATGTTAAAAATGTATGAAAAATTTCCTGCTTGCCTATTAAAATATAGATTGTAGGAGGAATTTATTTTTTTTACACTGTCAAGAAAAACAAAAACAAAAAAAGTCCTGTGTGCTGCAGTTTGCTGCCAGAAATTTTCTGTAATTCAGAAAAATACGTTCTATCAACGTAATTTTTCCGTTGACAGAATGTATTTTTCTGAATTACAGAAAATTTCTGGCAAGAAACTGCAGCAAACAGGACTTTTTTTTTTTTTTTTTTGAAAGTGTATAGGGAGATGTTTGCATTCTACAGAGAGGATGTTTTTATCCTATAAAGAAGTTCACAGGGAAAGGGAGAGTGAGAAATCACATGATGAGTATGATTTATATTCTAACCAAAATTTGAATATTGTCTATTTTGTAGTGTTTTTTCTTTCCATTAAAAAAAAAAAAAAAAAAAAAAAATGTTATTACAGCAAATTCATTACACCTTTTGAGATACTGATAAAACATAACCAGAACAATCGAATAGATACTAATTAATTTCCTAAATTTATTTTGAGAGGTGTTTACATCTTCTTTATTTATTTATTTATTTATTTATTTAATAAAATTAACAATTCTTGCAATTTTCAAAAAGCAATATTTAAGTTTTATTAATGTTCATTAGAGAATGTTTTTAATGAACAGAAAATAAATATCTTCAAGTCTATGCATGCATATTAATATATTTTATTTAAAATTGTTCCTTTAATTTTTTTTTAAAACTTATTTTACCAAAGGATTTTCGTCAAACATTTGTCAGTAATTCTGGTATAAAATATTTGAAATTATTTTTTTAAATAAGATTTGTTCATGGATACTAGGGTTGGTGCTCCAGTGATTGGCATGCTCCAGGAATTGACATCTATCCCGAAATAATTAATAAATAAGAAAAGTAATATAATCATATATTTTACATATAAGAATTTTAACACTTTATGTCAAACACTGGAGCATAGGTTGCTAATAACTGGTAAAATGAATAACTAGCAGTGTCAAACACTGGAACATAAGGTTCCAATTACTGATAAAATGAAAAACTGACTGTGTAAATTACTGGAACATTGAGTGGGTGTCAAATAAAAATTCATAAAAAAAAAAAAAAAATGTTATCAAAGGTATATATTTTAACATATATGTGGTTCTGAATGCCTTTCATGCCATATGTACTAACTTATTATTTTTAAAAATATTTTCTGATGACTAGAACATTAAAATCATCAGAGATTGCTCTAAAAGTGTCAATCACTGGTGCACTTACCCTACACGCTGCATGTTTTTAAAGATAAATATATTTAAAAAATATATAAGTTATATAAATATAAGTGCTGACATAAAATTATATACGGATACTTTGACTTTATTTTTATTATTTTACAAGTAGGCTAAGTCTGCTTCGCTGGTCACTGTATGAATTTTCAAAAGAAATTAATCACTATTTATTTTTCATTTTTCATTTTTCATTATATATATATATATATATATATATATATATATATATATATATATACATAGATAGATAGATAGATATAAAGTACCTACAATGTAATCGATATAAACCTCGCTTTAAGTACCCGATGCCTGCGGCAGCTCACTTCCTGCCTGCATTGCATCGGGTCCAGTTCCCCACTGTCTACAGAAAGGTCTTTCCAGGGCACTTCAAGTTAGGTATTTATAGACGACAAGTGAATCTGCTATTATTGAAGAACTACGATTTTAAAGGTGACAGTATAAATCTATTAAATAATTTAGTTTTAGAACGTTGTATTTTATAGCGCTCGTTCTTTACACTATAATACCATTTGATTCCCACCGATGTAATAAATAAAATAAAAAGTATATTTTCTGTTAAAATGTATTAATTAAATAAAATACAAATAAATAAATTTTAATTAAACTTAAATTTTATTTAGTTTAATCATTTTTAACTATATACTACCATTTTCCCCAATAAACACGAAAAATCGAAAAAAAAAAAAAAAAAAAAGAGAGAGAGAAGGAAAGAAAGTAAGAAAAATAAAGTTGTTATACTACAAAAAGTTAAACGTAACACAACTGTTATAATTACGTTTATAAATTTAAATTTAATACTCTTAATTTTTTTGCTACTGCATTACCATTTGATTTTCAATAAATATAATAAATTAAAAAAAGAAAAAAAAAGACTTCGCATTCAAATGGATTAATTAATTAAATAAAAAATAAATAGCGTAACAGCCGTTGCTAAGATACGTAGACGATTAAAATAAAAGAAGAAATCTTAGAAAAATCAAACATAGAAGCCAATATTTAAAATTGAAAAAAAAAAAAAAAACTTGAAATTCGAAACGATGAGGTGCACACCTGTTATGTCCCTGGAATCCATCTGCCAGGTTTTGAAGCTCTGCGATTAGTAGTGTGAGCAACAGAACGCAGACAGACACACAGACACTTCTCTTTATTTATATAGATAAAGACTTAATTTTAGTGTTAAAAATAAGATTACGTTTAAAGGGTTTATTTACATGTATTCAGCATATATATATATATATATTTACATCATGGTTATTTCTTAATAATAATTTACGATGCCTTATTTGCATTATTATGCACATTACCTGAGTCTTCTACTAATATTCCCGAAGAATGAACTTCTGGTTTAAAGTTTCAACCTTACTTTATGAAAAAATATTGCTATTTAAAATAGCGGTAGAATATTCTGGAAAAAACAGGAAAAGTATGATCTATGCCTGCTTTTGTATAATAAGGCTTTTATATTTAAATATATATAAAAAATAGTTACTTTATAAAGATACACCAAAATATACATTAATACTTATGAATTAAACTTTCAAATTTTTCATATGTATAGTTATGTATAATAAGTACAAATAAGTAGATTATAACAGAAAAATATAAAATACATAAAAATTTCTCTATGGCAATTAATTATTTCGAACTTTAGGAAATGTATTTTTCTTTTAAAACTAGTTGAAACTTTGTTATTTTGTTAATGTAAAAAAACATATATGAGTTTCTAATTTATTTCTGCAAATGAATTTTTCGCTAATGAGTAACACATTCTTTTGTAGTAAAGTTTTGCCTTTATTAATTATAATGTATTTTAAAAAGTTTTATTTTAAACCAACTTTAAATGAGTTTCTAACGAAAAAAGGGAAAGTCTGTTTTTTATGAAGTTTTATTAAGCTTAAAGTTTCTAACAGTCCAGTAACTTGTTTAATTAATGATATTTCAATTTATTTTGTTACAACCTGTTTTATTAGTTGTGCTTTTCTACACTTTCAACAAATATACATTTATTTTGTATACATTTTTAAATATTATTTATTTATAATCAAATCAATGAAAAATATTTTTATTCTGATTTTTTTATGTTTCAACTGATATTCTTTAGAATATTAGTTTTTAGATTATGACACCGAACATTTCTTTCATAAACCTTTAATGGAATATAATTATTTTTGTGCATGGTGAATAAAGCTCAAATTTATGAACACTGCTGCAATATTATAATTTCACACATACAACATTTTTACAATATATATTACAGAAAATACTGCATGTTAAGTGTATGTTAATAACATATTTGATAAAGCAAAAATAAGGCCTATTACCTCAAATCTATTATCAATATACAGTCCCTGATAGATTAATTCGTGTTGCTAAATCCATATTCTTATTACTGAATTTTCCTGTTCACTTACATCAACTAACAATAACAAATCAAATTAAATGATTAGCTGAAAATGAGTAGCTAAATGAAACACCAACCTTGATTAAGTTTTTAAGTGGAGTTCTAATACGGACTTCAAAATACTAAATTTGAATTTTCTGCTGTTGTTTGTTATTTAGTTATGATGATAAAAGATCAAACGCTAAAATTAGGATTCAACATAGATGCTAATATTATAATTTATTCCGGAGTATTTTTAGCCCCACCTTTATTTCACACCACTTTATTAATAGAAAAATTTTCTCCAATATATAACTTCAATAAACAAAGGAAAAGTTATCCTTGAAAAATAAGTGGTATGAAAAAAAAAAAGCGGGACTAAAACTACTCCAGAATAACTTAGAATGTTGTCATCTATGATTCAAGACACCCGAAACTGTGACATTATACATTCAGCTTGATTTTGGATAGCCCTATATTTTGGCTATAATTTGGCTAAAAGTATTTAAAAAATGCATTTTCACCGTGTTCTGATCTAGTCTGAAAGTTTCAAATGCCTAGCTAGTCGAGAAGTTAGTTAAATAAATTTTCTGTTGAATAACATAAACGCTGCTGAAGGCAGCAGGTATCTGAAACTGTTGGCAAAAAATATTTAAAAAAAATGCATTGTCAACGTGTTCTGAACTTTTCTGAAAGTTTCAAATGTCTAGATAGTCGGGAAGTCAGTTAAATTGCAAGATTTGTCCAAACCGTTTTTGAGTTATTACCGGGTTTTGATACATTTTGACCATTATGAACCTAATTTTCCTAAATATCTCCAAAACGGAAAATTATACAAAGTCCAAAAAGAGAGGTGCACAACTAGATGTTATAACAAACCTATGTACCAATTCGCAAGTTTCTACGTCCAACCGTTTTTGAGTTATGCGACATACAGACACACACACATACATACAGAAGTCACGAAAAATCGTGTAAAGTCCGTTGTATCTCTAAAACGAGAGCTCGTATTTAGACGACACTTGCAGGTGTACAACTAGACATCATGACAGTCACACGTATAAATTGGCAACATTCAGCGATCATTTGTTTTCGAGCAATGTGAAATGCAACATCCATTTCGCAAATCGGGATTATTATACTTCCCTATACTTTGTATAAGGGAGTTAAAAAAAAAAAAAAATCAAGCTAATAAATTCTGCCTTATATCCTAAAAAGTATCTCAGTACTATTTCTTAAAAAGTCCAAGAAGATGTTGCCTAAATGAAGATGTTGTCGGATTAGTGATAAATTTAAATTAAAATGTATTTATTTAATTATTGGGTGATTCCTTGGGTGGATTTCTATCTATCTATCTATCTACATATATATTATTTGTATATTTATTAGCGCGACAGGTGGTATTACTTCCTTCAGACACCGATTTTGCGTTGGCTCCATTTATTGACTACACTTTGAATTAACCTGCGAACATTTTTGTTTTTGTTTGAATATATAATCTTAAAGTTTGTCATTGTATCTGTCTGGATATTAGTCTGAATTATAAGATTTTATCAAAAACTGGTACACTTATTAAGCAGGAGAATCTAGCTTATGCCGCATTTTTTAATTTAGTCACATATTGGATCAAAATATATTAAATAAAAACCCCATTGTAACCTTAAAAAAAAAAGAAAAAAAAAAAAAAAAGACCAAAATAAACAAGTAAACAAGTAAGTATATTTCATTTTATGTGAAAAAAAAAAAAAAATGTGAACGTGCTAACATTTTATTTTTCTTCTTTTTAATTAATTTAAGTAAAATTAAGAAAAATCCTGCTAAAGAAATGAGACAACTTCAGTATACAGCTATAAATATTATGCATTATTATTATTATTATTTACATATGTTGGAAAAAAAAAATTAAATTAAAGTTAACTTACATGTATTTATCACAATTTCGAAATGATATGACGTAATTGGTTAACTAAGAAATTTATTTAAAAATATTTATAATTACATTTTTAAATTTATGAGAAGAAAATCAAAGTTTCTAAAATAATGATGGCAATTTTTAACAAATTAAAATAAATGGAAAAGGCTTAAATTTCATAAAGGAAATGGAAATTTCTAAAAGTAAATAATTTTGTGACATTAATATGACCATTAAAAAATAATTTATTAAATAATAAAAACAATATATCGAAAGATTCTATCATTCATGAATATATATATATATATCTTTCCATGTCGATAAAAAATGAATTGGCAAATATATACATATATATATATATATGTATATTTTAATAACTAAAATAAAATCGAGAAAAATCTTGCTAAAGAAATGGAACAGCTTCAGTATAAAACAGTTGGCGAAATTTGAAATTTGGCACCGAAATAGTTCGTTACGTTTCTCCTCAAGATCTTTACATACGCAGTTGCTGTAGCCATTTTAATTGATAGCCAAAGTGACTACAAAACTTTTTAAGCCGCCAAGGAACTTCTGTGCTATACACTGTTAAAAAAATGCAACTTTGCTGCCAAAAATTCTCTGCAATTTGAGAAAAAAAGTCGTAAATTACGGAAAAAATACGTTCACTGTTTAAAAAAATGCAATTTTGCTGCCAGAAATTCTCCGTAATTTTAGAAAAAAGTCGTAAATTACGGAAAATTTACTTTGAAAAACATATTTTTCTGCTGTAATTACAGCGACTTTCTGTCAGCAAAGTTGCATTTTTTTAACAGTGTTGACAAAACGTCTTTTTCTATAATTACAGAGAACATCTGGCAGCAAAATTTCATTTTTTTTAACAGTGTAGCTATACCAAAGGAATTTAAGAAATATTTCTAGTGAATGAGACACAGTTACTGCACTGTTAAAAAAATGCAACTTTGCTGCCAGAAGTTCTCTGTAATTTGAGAAAAAAGTCGTAAATTACGAAAAAATTACGTTGACAAAACGTATTTTTCTGTAATTACAGAGAAATTCTGGCAGAAAAGCTGCATTTTTTTTAATAGTGTGCGTGCATTTAAAAGGAACAATATATTATCATAAGTCTTGTCTATTAAATTAAGTGAAGTTTCATGCGGAATTTCACATCAATTATTTAGAAAACAAAAATAGCCTTAGGATTTGTTTTTCAATTTATATACATTTTTATTTATTTATTTATTTGTGTAGAGACCAAATAAAAAGTAAATTTTTTTTATCATTGAAATTTAATTAATTGAAATTATTCTTATTCTTATTCTTATTCTTCTTATTCTTACTTAATGTTGTTCTTCCTTTTTAGTCATTTTCTTCTAATTCGTTATGCTTGTTTAAGGGGACACCTACGTAAAAAATTAGCAAAATATCATTGTAGAATAACGCATTCATACTTGTTTAATTTTTTTTTTTTTTTTTTTTAATCACACTCACAATATACGTATTTAAAAAATAATATAAAAATAGAAGTTAAATAACTTTTTCATTATTTAAATCGTTTTAGAGGATGGAACATAAATAAAAATATCAAATTCATAAAAATCATTTATTATTATATTACCAACAATATATAATAAAAGTCTGGAGTGACTCCACTCGACTTTCCGAACATTGAGTAATTAACAGTTTTGTAGGTAGAGTAAAGAAAGAGGAGTTGTTAAACAATAAAAAGAGAGAAAACCATAATAGGGTGTTTGAGTATTTTTCTCCATATATTACACGATGTTTTATTTAACGCTACTGAACTTTGAGTCCATAGATCATAATGATAAAGTATTGTTCGTTGTGTCCCTGTAAAAACCTATAAATTCTAGATTCACAAAAATGCTTATAGTTAGTATAACAGTGATTTATAATATTCATATAAATCTTCAGCTCAATTGAATAAGGCGTTTAGATGCTATCGCACTTTTAAAAATTTGGTCCTATAAGCCATAATGATAAAGAACTTTTCTTTGTGTTCCTGTAAAAAAAACTGTAAGTGCTAGATCCACCAAAATATATACAGTTGGTGCAATTGTGACCTATAACACGTGTACAAATTTTTTGCTCAGATTAATAAGGCGTTTAGACGCTATCACACTTTTAAAAATTTGGCCCTATAGGCCATAATGATAAAGAATTCTTCATGTTGTCCCTGTAAAAAAACTATAAGTGTTAGATTCATCAAAATTAATAGGGTTCGTACTATGGGGACTTACAATGTGCGTACCAACTTTCAGCTTATTCGAACAAAGCGTTTAGACGCTAGCGTGTTCACTCACAGACATACACACGCATACATAAACACACATACATATATCATCGTAAAAATAGTGAAAACGGACTCAGGGGACCTCGAGACGTATAGAAACATCAAAATCTCAAATTCTTATTTTTGACATGATTACAATACTTTTCTCACTATAGTGTTTGGAAAATAAAAATGATAAACAATTAAAATGGAAAACGGAAAACGGAAAAGAAATTTCGAAATTGGAAAAAAGATATTTTTATAAAATAATAAGTTCATCCATTTTGAATAAATTATTCATTACAGAAATAAAATAAATAAATAAATATAAAGTTTTAAAATCTATTTTTTGAGGCATCTAGTTTCTTCAATTAATGCATTTCAGAATAGTTTACGGTGAAATACTTTCATTAAAATGAATGTTTAAAAAAGTTTTTATGTAAATTTCACTTATTGATTACTTCTCTTTTTCAAAAAATTCTGGTAATATGAAACACACACACACACACACACACAAAAAAAAAAAAAAAACACAAACGTCACATATAAAGAAAAGTTTATAATAACCAAAGTTTCTACATGGACGAATAAATGCATGTATTTAATATTTCTTTTTAAATATGCTTTTGCAACATTAAAAGAAAAACTTTTTAATTAACCGAATTAATTAAAACACTATACTTTTTTTTTCGTTTTTTTACATACAAATGTGTCTACTGAAACATACGTGTATTAGTTTTGTATATTTGAAAGATAAAATATTCCCGCCCGCCCCATCCCCCTTCCCCATTAAAAAAATATTTAAAACAAAAAGTCTAACTTTTAATTATTTGTGTAGAAATACGACAAAAACGATAACAAAAGACCAATTGCTGTAGTTTTTTATGATATGATGCAGTATATTTCGAATACATAAATGATGAATTTTTTCTCATTCATTTGGCATATGTATAAAAACATCTTCATTAGTTTTTTCTATCAGTTTAATTTTGTTATATGAGAAAGTGTATCGTATATATATATATATATTTAAATCTGTACCAATAGTTTTAAATTTATTTTGTTTTTATTATTTTTCAATTTTTAATATATATATATATATATATATTATTTATGCTATACACTTTATAATTTAAAAAATAAAAGTAAATTTACTTTAAAATATTATTGTAAAAGAAATAGCGTAGATTAATGCTCTGTTAAAAAATGTATACTAGGTTGAACCAAAACGTGGTACTACAGTAGCTGCAAAAATGAGATGGTGAAACTTTTTACCATGATTTAGTACCTGGTTCTACCAAAGGTTGGTAGAACCAAGTACTAATACACTGTACTTTTACCATACACTGTAAAAAATGTGCCCTATTTGCTGCCAGAAATTCTCTGTAATTTGAGAAAATACGTTCTAACAACGTAATATTTTAGTAAATTACGCGTAATTTCTCAAATTACAGAGAATTCCTGGCAGCAAATAGGACATATTTTTTACAGTGAGTTGTTGTAACTATAAGATGGTGTGATCCTTTTACTATGATTTGGTGCTTTGTATCAACAAGAAGTAGCAATTCATGATAGAAGGTTTCACCAACGCATAGTTAGAGCTACAGTAGTACGAATTTTGGTTCAATCTAACATCTCGCAGCAAATGTAGCTTCAAATTTTGGTTCAACTTTGAATTGAAATTTTTAACAGTGCATTGCTAAATCAATACATAATTTTGTCAACAAATGACACACGCACAGACACCAGCAGTATTTTCCCAAAGGTAAATTGGGATACCTCTAATTATATAGTAATATAAAATAACTTATATATTACTCAGAGATTTATTCAACTTGTATAATTTATTACGAAGCATCGTTAGTTCTGACTTCTTTTCATACACTGTCATAAAAAAAAAAAAGTCCTGTTTGCTGCAAGAAATTTTCTGTAATTCAGGAAAATACGTTCTTTCAACGGAAAAATTACATTGATAGAACGTATTTTTCTGAATTACAGAAAATTTCTGGTAGCAAACTGCAGCAAATAGGACATTTTTTGACAGTGTACCACTTGTATTGAAGTGTAAATATTTTATCTGTTTGTAGTTACACATCAGAGAAAATTATACTATTAATAAAGTGATATAAAATAAAGGCAAGATTAGAAATGTTCCGCAATAAATTTAAAATATCGGTAACTATGAATTTATAGTGATTTTAGAATCAAACAATCACTGATATTCACTGATAACTGTTTAAAAGTATTGCTATATTAGCATCGCGGTATCCAAATTTCGATTTTTGAGAACCCGACATATACATTTATATATGCAAGGGAAACCAAATAGCAGGTTGGGGGGAGATAGCCGCTAGAAAATTAGTATATGCCAAATAAAAATATTTTGAGGTTATTTTAAAAAGTTGTTTAAAGTACTTTCAAATGTTCAAAGTCATGTCTTCTCTTTTTACAGTAATACAGGTTAAGAGAATGTACACTGTAAAAAATATCTCCTATTTGCTGCCAGAAATTCTTTGTAATTTGAGAAAATACGTTCTGACAAAGTAAATTTTTTGTAAATTACACGTATTTTCTCAAATTACAGAGAATTGCTGGCAGCAAATAGGACATATTTTTTACAGTGTACTTAAGTGTCACACGAGATTATTTATACTGTATCTTAAAGCCCAGTTTTGATTTACTTGTTTTATATATAATTAACAAAGCATCATGTAAATAATGTTTTCGATTACATCAATTGTTATTTAAAAGCTGCGATAAAAAAAATCATTTTTACACTGTTAAAAACAAATTGTTATATGTCACCACAAAAATGATTCCAATTAGCTGCAACCAATATTTTGGTGCAAAATTTCTCCATTTTAGTGGCACGTACTACTAAAATGGCCCCATAAAATTGTGAAACATTACACCAAAGAACTGGCTGCAGCTAATTGGAACCATTTTTCTGGAGAAAGGTAGCACTTTATTTTTAACAGTGTAAAGTTAGTTCTTTAGTATTTTTTTTAAGCTTTTTATAAACGAAATTGAAAAAAAAATTTTATTTAAAGAACATTCTTAGTGTTAATACATATTTTTAACCTTCAGTATTATTATATATTTTTTTATTTAAATAATGCCGGTAAAAAGGGCTGTTTTTTCTTTTTGTTTATAGTACAAAATTCACATTTATATTATTTGGATATAAATATACTTTCCTATTTAATAATGAATGAATAAATTATGCCTTGTATTATATAAAGAGTACTAACTAATTAAATAGATACTGTATAATGAATACAGTTAATGGAATAGTTGAAATTATCTTTCTTTTTACTATATATCTATATCTATATCTAAATCTCTATATATACATATATATAAAGATATAAAACTTTACCAAGGAAATCTAATTATGAGAACATCCGCTCTCTTTAATAATATATTATCTTTCATACACTGTTATTTAACTTCTCCTTTATCAAACAAATATATATATATATATATATATATATATATATATATTATTTTGGGGTAAAAAATAAAATTTTATTAAATAAACTTGTATCGATATCTTATAAATGAGAATATACTTTTTTTTCCCTTTTTTGTATCTTTATTATGTTTTTAACTAATGTAATTAAATTAGTGCATATATTAGATCCGAATAATAATAACAATAATAATAATAATAATAATAATAAAAACTAAAAAATACATTTCAGTTTTTCTAATAAATTTTCTTCTTTGTTAATCTGGCATAATTCAGATTTCATTTATATGTAAAAAGTTAATTTACATTATTTCAAATTTGAGAATTCTAAAATTATTGGGTTGTTCGAAAAATAATTTCATTTTTTCTTTTGAAAATGAAAGACGATTTTCTTATATTGTATAAATATTTTATTGAATTATATATTCTCCACTTTGGTCGGTTTCTTACCGATGTCACGAGTTGTTATTTGGCAGTTTTCATAAATCAATACTTTATTTAGTCTTCATTAGCATGAACTGGTTTTCCAGAACGTAATGCATATTCAATGTCAAAATTGCCGGAAAAAAATTTGGTAAACCAGTTTTGACACTGGCATTCTTTAAATAAATTTTCTGTACACACATCGTACACCTTTTTCCTTGTTTGAACAGTATTTTCGCCTTTTTGATAGCAAAAACAAAATATGCCGAAAATGTCGCTTCCGATTTTCTTTATTTGATAGGGCCCCAATCAAAACCTGTTGAGCAGAATAAAACGAACTTTTTCACAAGCAAGCATTTCTATATCAGCTGTCACAATGTATAATGGTAATGCAGCATAATTGTGAAAATGGTGTGAAAAAAATACTATTAAGTCCTCTGCTGAGGAAAACGAAATTACTTTCCGAACAATTCAATATTTTTACACATATACATATTTCTCATAAAATTTAGATTAAGGAGGTTTGATTTAATCTAATAGAAGAATGAACCTAGAAAATACTAAATTAAATTCCACCTAATTTAATAACAATAATAAAAATCTTTAGAGGGAAAAAAACGTTGCAATTATTATTATTATTATTATTATTATTATTATTGAATTTTATGATTGGTGAAAGCTTTAAGCTTTAGTCCAAATTAGAGTAATCCACACACATACAGACACACACACATAAAAAAAAAAAACTTTTTAACGTATAATTTCGTTAAATAAGAAATTTTAAAAATTTATTATATACATACCGCCTTCATCTAGGCGGTCAGTAAGTAGTCATTTTCTGGTTAACTAAAAATATAAATTTACGAGTTATGCGTATATGATAAAGAAATAACCTAAATAGACGAAAGGGTCGAAAATTTCTAGTCTACACTTTTGAAGATGATGAAACAATAGTATGAATCTATTGTATTGCGAGAAATTATCGCATGTTTTCCAAGAATTGCCTCATAAACCATAATTATAGTTATTAAAACTGATTTCTTGGTATTTGTATTTATTTTCAGTGGTTTTTAAATAAGTTTGATCACGATAATATAGAAAAACACTGTATGATTCTAATAGGGGTTTCTAGAACTTGCTAGCAAAAAGGAAATTAGAATTTATAAGGATAACATGAAACTATTGCTACTAAAGCCACAGTTTATTTTCTAGATATCAGTCACAACATTTTGTATTAGTATTGGAGTATTAGATTTATTCTCGAATCCCTCGTATTTCATCTACTAAACCAGTCTCTTCTAATAACGGTATTGTTTTACCCTATTTTCCTAAATCCAGTCAAACCATAGCTAAAATTCTCAAACAATATGATTTTAAAATAATATTTTCGCCTTCCAATAAACTCACCTTTTCTCAGTTAAAAGGTCCCATTGATATGTATAATTCTTGGGGCATTTATAGTATTCCCTGTCAGTGTGGTTTATCATATATTGGCCAAACTAAACGCAGTCTTACATTTCGTCTAAAAGAACATATGAATTACGTCCGCAAACAAGAAACCAATAAATCGGCTATTTCTAAACATTGCTGGGAGGAAAATCATATTTTTAAATTTAATTCAGCTAAAATAATTCGCAGACCTAAATCCATCCATCAACTCGATTTCTTCGAAGCTTTTCATATTTATAAAAATTTTAAAAACCTTGTAAATTGTGATTTCGCTGTTCCCCATCAGTCTGGTTGTTGGAAATTTTACATTCAGTCCACATTTTCTTAATTTTTCTAATGTGTACATAGCTAACATTCTTAATTTCCTATTGGCCAAACTCCCCACCTTTCCCGTAATCCTATTGGTCGAACTAAATTCGGTCCCTCTCCTATATATAAGAGCACTTCTCCAGATTCAGAATTCTTTTTGCACTGAGAACTGTACGCTGAAGGCTACCGAAACAGCAGTATGCATCTCAAATATTTTTCTCTGACGTTTCTGACGTAGTAGTTTATTCGAGTTTTAATATTCCAACACCAAGTCTCCTGTTATTATTAGATTTATTGCAATAGCAATCTCATGTGATCATTAAAATATCTTTTTATATGTAGCTACATGAAATAAAAATATTTTGCTGTTTATACACATTTCCTGCGGAAGAGTCATTTTTATAAATTTGAATATTATGAAAGAACCTATTTGACCAATTTAATTTTTGCTAAGGGGTTCTTTTTATAAATTGGAATACTGTGAAGGGGCTGCTGAAGAGCCCGAATCTTTGCCAGTATTAACCTCTGTAAATATATTCTAGCAATAGTTGACTTAATTATTATAAGATCATAGCCTCCTAAACTAGATGCCTGTCGCGTGGTTCGGAAGCTTCGCAACAGTTGAAGCGGTAGACAGCGCCACCTGGTACAGATTGCGCGACTTTTTAATTCAACAGCCACCAAAAATTTTTAAAAGTGGGTTATGATATACTTAAAAGGCGAATAGAATCGAAGAAACGTCGATTATATATATACTATATTCACTTCTTAAAATTATTGGTGACAGTTGAATAAAAAAGCCACGCAATCTGTACCAGTTGGCGTTGTCTACCGCTTCAACTGTTGCCAAGTTTATGAGCCACGCGACAGGCATCTAGTTAAGTAGGCTATGATAAGATAAATTAAATATGTTAAAAGTTGCTTATGAGATGTTCCAATGTTATTAAAACTTCGGCTTTATTTGCTTACCTTTCACTGAAACAAAAGTAAAATTTTCCTTTTTTTTTATTTTTACTATTAATTTTTTACATTAATAACTGCACTATTTAATCCAAAAAAGGTACTATAAAAGTTTCTACATGTAAATAATAACAATTTAAAAGGCAAAAGTCTCATCCCTTAAAGATAATTTATGAAAGTTTCAAAATGAAATATTTCTAATAAGGATTTTCAGAAGTCGCTAGCAAAGTGAATTTATAAGGATGACATGGAACTATTGTTACTAGAGCTATAATGTATTTTCTAGATATCAGTCACAGCATTTTTTATTTATATTGGAGTATTAGATTTATTACATTAGCAATATTATGTGATCATTAAAGTACCTTTATATCTAACTTTATGAAATAATTAGATTTTACTGTTTATATGCACACTGTTAAAAAAATGCAACTTTGCTGCCAGAAATTCTCTGTAATTACAGAGAAATACGTTTTGTCGACGTAATTTTTCCCTAATTTACGATTTTTTTCTCAAATTACAGAGAATTCCTGGCAGCAATGTTGCATTATTTTTAACAGTGCAGCTATCATCTTATAAATCAAATGTCGATTAAAGTTTTAATTTCTAAAACCTGAAAAAAAAAAAAAATCTATAAAAAATCTTTTTTTTCTAGTCACTCACAGTTATTGAAAGTAATGCAGAAAACGGAAAAAAAAAAAAAAAAAAAACCCAGCTAACATGAGACTTTTATAAAACGAATTTTCTGCGGAAGAGACACTTTTATAAATTTGAATATTATGAAAAAAACTACACTGTTAAAATAATGCAACTTTGCTGCCAGAAATTCTCTGTAATTACAGAGAAATACGTTTTGTCGACGTAATTTTTCCCTAATTTACGATTTTTTTCTCAAATTACAGAGAATTCCTGGCAGCAATGTTGCATTATTTTTAACAGTGCAGCTATCATCTTATAAATCAAATGTCGATTAAAGTTTTAATTTCTAAAACCTGAAAAAAAAAAAAAAAAATCTATAAAAAATCTTTTTTTTCTAGTCACTCACAGTTATTGAAAGTAATGCAGAAAACGGAAAAAAAAAAAAAAAACAGCTAACATGAGACTTTTATAAAACGAATTTTCTGCGGAAGAGACACTTTTATAAATTTGAATATTATGAAAAAAACTACACTGTTAAAATAATGCAACTTTGCTGCCAGAAATTCTCTGTAATTACAGAAACATACGTTATGTCAACGTAATTTTTCTGTAATTTACGACTTTTTTCTCAAATTACAAAGAATTTCTGGCAGAAGCGTTGCATTATTTCAACAGTGATTTTGACAATTTAATTTTTGCTAAGTTTTTTTTTTTATAAACTAGAATTTTGTGAAAAGGCAGCTTTTACTTTTACGTTTTCTGCTTCTTGCGACTGAATTTATGTTGCACCAAAACTTGGAGCTACCATATGTCCATCACAAGGGAAGTGTGAATCAATAAAAACCAAACCAAGCTTAAATTAAAGAGCATGCTCGAAAACATAGGGTAAAGTGCAAATTTTGTGCAACAAGTCACCCATGGACCATGATAAGACCGTAGAAAATTTAGCCTATTTTATCAAAATCAACAAAACAGAACTAGCAGGCATAAAAGCGTGGCACAATGCCAGGATGTTTGACTTGAGACAAGACGGTTTTCAGCTCGATCCGTATCTCGGTCATTTTTTTTTTTTTGTAATATTTAAAACATAATATCAATGTTTGGTTCAACATAAAATTACCAAATCATGGTAAAAGGTTATACCATCGGGTGGTTGCAACTACTTCTGTACCAATTTTTTGGTTCAAATTGACACCAAACTTTTAACAATGTATAACATAAAATAATTTCTCTAAGCTTGAAGATGAAATGTTTCTAATAATTAACGCAATCATTTATATTATAACATAATTCGAAATTTTCCAAAAAACTTTACTATTTTTTCATAGTAAATTAGAACTTATTTGTGCATTTCTTTTAAATATTATGAATTGTCATAACTATTAAAAAGCAATAAATCAGGAAAAAATTCAATTGAATTTAATTGAAAATTTTTAGCTTGTTTTCGATTTTATTGTTTTATAAGTAACATCATAAGAGTAAATAAACATTTTATTAAAATTATTTTTACCGTGTCCAATATTTATACTTTGACCATAAACTAACGTCTAAAAGTAAAAATATTGTGCTTTATTTTAATAACAATACAGAATAATCAACGTTACTGCTTCGATGTTGCATCTATATATTATTCTTTTTTGCATAATAAAGTGATTTGCTTTATTATTTCGAACCGAAACAACAAATGCATGTTCTTTTGAATTTTATGGTGTCTTTTCAATACTCTTTTATGTCATTCAATGCAAGCATTTTGGTATACTTTAATAATTTTATTGCAATTATCATTGGTACTACAAATTTCTCGAAACACTTCGATGATAAATTGGTTTGGAAACTAGTATGTTGTGTCTATTACAATTTTTTTCGCTATTTTTTTTATACATATTATCGTTGGTACTACAAATTTCTCGAAACACTTCGATGATAAATTGGTTTGAAAACTAGTATGTTATGTCCATCACAATATTTTTCGCTATTTTTTTTTATACAAATTATCGTTGGTACTACAAATTTCTCGAAACACTTCGATAATAAATTGATTCGAAAACTAGTATGTTGTGTCCATCACAATATTTTTCGCCATTTTTTTTTATACAAATTATCCTTGGTACTACAAATTTCTCGAAATACTTCGATGATAAATTGGTTTGAAAACTAGTATGTTGTGTCCATCACAATATTTTTCGCTATTTTTTTTATACAAATTATCGTTGGTACTACAAATTTCTCGAAACACTTCGATGATAAATTGGTTTGAAAATTAGTATGTTGTGTTCATCACATTTTTTTTCGCTAATTTTGTTTATACAAATTCCTGCAGTACAAATTATTTATTATACATTTTTTTTCCATTATGACTATTTTCATCTGAATGAGATGCTGTTACACGAAATGTCCAGTGGAAGTGATTTTTGTCCGTTCAGATGACATTCTTCCCGTTCTTGGGGAAATTTGTAGTATAACAGCACCACCTAACGACCGATATGCACTCAAATTGAATCAACACAAAGTCTCATTATTGCCTTTTCACATAACATAAATTTTCTTCGATTATACGTTATAGAAAATGAGATATAGTCTTTCTTTAAACTGCAGATATCCCTGTATAGCAGCAGCGCCACCTGTGTAGCGATTGGCTCCATAAATGTATATGCTATTCTATGCATTAATTCCTGAGATATAGCAGTCCTTATAATTTCGGAAATCGCTGTATAGCAGCACCACCTGTATAGCTACTGACACCAAATGCACTAATATAAGTCAAAATGAAACTATATATAGGTTTATATGTAATTATGAGCAGTAGTTCCTATGATATTGTCTTTCATGATGTTTCAGAAATTACTGTAAGTTATTTCGTAAACATCTGTTGAATTACCGAATAATTGTTGAACAGTTAAATCCAATCATTATTATTTAACATTTTTTCCCACAGCGCCTCCCATTTAGAAATTGGCACCAAAAGTTGACAGGCATTATGTGAAAGTGCAACTACATATAAATTTATACGCAGTTCTGAGCAGCAGTTTTTGAGGTACAATTGAAACAAAATATTTTTCACACACACACAGACACACAAACAGATAGACATTTTCTAAAAATGGTCTAATCGTGTTCTGGACTTCTCAAAACGTGTAAATACATCGAAAACCTGAAGTAGAAAATTTTTACGAATCCCGTTTTCTATTGAATACAGAAGAAAGTAGAAAACATTTCAGATAAAATAACTACCGTATTCTATCGAAATATATCTGATATTTTCTTTTATTTCGTAAACTTCTGTTGAATTACGAATAATTGTTGAACAGTTAAATCAAATCATTATTATTTAACATTCTTTCACTTAAATCATACTGTCTTATCAGAGTTATTTGGTTTCGGACTTATTCAAATAAAATGATCTTTCTGAGAGAAACAAGAAAGAGAAAAATATTTTAGAATACTAATTAAGAAACTTTTTTTTTTTCTTTATCAATATAAACATAACATTTGTTTTTCTATTTTATTTTCTCGGTTTGGTGCTAAATCAGTAAGAAAATTAGATTAGGAAAAAAAAAAAAAAAAAAGCAAACAGAATGTCTTCGCATTTTTCTAATGGCTTTGCCATTCTACTAAGATGACCTCATGTTTTTTATGAATAAATCCATTTACCACATTGATTAATTAGAAGATCCTTGATTCAAATTTCGTAGATTTTTTTTTTTTTTTTTAATTTTTATAATTTTTTTCATCAGTTAAATCGTTGATGTTTATATCATACTACATTTCAGAAAAAATTGTTTCAATACTTTATATCAATAGTATTTTTTTTTTTTTAATTACAAATTGGATACTTAAAATAAATAAATAAATAAGGTGTAAGACCAAAATAAATGCGAAAATCCAGAAATTTATTTGTTATATCGTTTAAAATAAACGATAGAAAATCATACCATTTAATTCGGACATTTACATTTTTTGTTAATGGCTCAAAGTTTTTATTTATTTATTTATTTAATTTTATTTTTACTTTCCGAACACTATAGTGAGGAAAGTATTGTAATCATGTCAGAAATCCGAATTTTAGATTTTGATGTTTCTATCCGTTTCGAGGTCCCCTGAGTCCGTTTTCACTATTTTTACGATGATGTATGTATATGTGTATGTATGTGTATATGTTTGTGTGTATGTATGTGTGTGTGTATGTCTGTGAGTGAACACGCTAGCGTCTAAACGCTTTGTTCGAATAAGCTGAAAGTTGGTACATATATTGTAAGTCACAATAGTACGAACCCTATTGATTTTGGTGAATCTAGCACTTACAGTTTTTTTATAAGGATACCAGGAAAATTTTTTTATCATTATGGCCTATGGGGCCAAATTTTTAAAAGTGCGATAGCGTCTAAACGCTTTATTAATCTGCGCAAAAAAAAAAAAAAAAAAAAAAAAAAAAAAAATGTACACACGTTATAGGTCACAGTTGCACAAACTGTATAGATTTTGGTGAATTTAGCACTTACCTTTTTTTTTTTTTTTTTTTTTTTTTTTTACAGGGACACAAGGAAAAATTCATTATCATTATGGGTGGGACCAAATTTTAAAAGTGCGAGAGCATCTAAACGCCTTATTTAACTGAGCTGAAAATTTATATGAATATTATAAATCACTGTTGCACTAACTATAATCCTTTTGGTGAATCTAGCATTTATAAGTTTTTACAGGGACACAATGAAAAATTCTTTATCATGATGATCTGTGGGCTCAAAGTTCAGTAGCGTTAAATAAAACA
This sequence comes from Salticus scenicus, assembly GCA_963930645.1. Taxonomy (NCBI): domain Eukaryota; kingdom Metazoa; phylum Arthropoda; class Arachnida; order Araneae; family Salticidae; genus Salticus; species Salticus scenicus. The sequence continues at coordinate 43,337,904 of OZ005660.1, read as the reverse complement.
TCGTGTAATATATGGAGAAAAATACTCAAACACTCTATTATGGTTTTCTCTCTTTTGTTTGTTTAACAACTTCTCTTTCTTTACTTTATCTGCAAAACTGTTAATTACTCAATGTTCGGAAAGTCCAGTGAAATCACTCCCGATTTTTTTTATTAAAAAAGAAAAGGCAGTTTATTTTATGCCGTAAAATCACAATATCACTAATGACACATCATTAAATGACTGGAAGCTGCTGGTTCCGGTTCCAAACGTTCAACATGTTTATTAAAAAAAGTAGATCAACTGGCATATTTCCTGGCCTAAGGCCAACAAATCTACTGCACTCCGCAAAACAACTAAACTTCTGAGATGAAAAGGATTTCTGTTTACAGCATGGTATGAAGAATGCTTGCATCGAAAGTGCAAATGTTTAAATTTAAAAGATTTTAGCCTTGGTAAATATTGTTGATAGATGTAAATACCAATATTTATCATGTGCAGCATTACTCAATATCTTAATATTTGCTTTGTGAAATATATGCATCGTCATTAAAATTTTGATAATTGTTCTTTAACTTGTAGTCCTTTAAAAAACAGCCGTACTAGACCATACGCCATAGCTGGATATCGTTCAAGTCTGTTTCGATCATCGATGGGGCAATTTCAATTTTATGTTAAAAAAAAAAAAAAAAATATTCAGTTATCTACAAATTTGCAATGTTCTGGTCTGAAGATGTGCACATTATTTTAAAATTGATTAAATAAATTCGACAAATTTGACGTTTCTGCGGTCCTGCTATTTTACTTACTTTTAGAGACAGCCAGATTCCCTTCTCGTTTCTTTGCTTATCCTCCAATCAAAACCGGTAATTTTTTTCTTCTGGCATTTCAATCCAATGACGGTTGTTGTTAGTACGCGCGCTAGCGCCCCGCTTGCATTTGATATGCTTTGTTTATTTTTACATTATCTTGAGACATTATTCATTGATATTTTCATACAATTATACTATTGCTTTCTTTTCATGTATTTTTTAAGTATTATTTACATTTAACAGAATGTGAGAAAAAAAATGGCATAGTGTTTGCATATCGGGAGTTAGATACATTAAAAATACATTTACATTTCTTAAATAAGATGTAAAGTTTCTCTCGTCATCATAAACCTGGGTGTTATCACTCTTTTCCGGTATTTTTAAGAAGAATTATTACAGATAACATAATATCAGAAGAAATTACTTTTTGTTTGAACATTGGCGATAAGATACATTCAAAAGTGACGTGATATTCTCAAATGAGTGAGACTGAGTGCTGATGAATGGAAAGTTTTAAATGTTCGTGAAAGAAAAAAATGTACCCATTTGCTTCTTCTTCGAATTGATGAACTGTTCAAACTGCCTTTAGACAACAGCCTAGGTTACCATAGAAAGTGTTACGCAGTAAGTTTTACTCTGAAATGTAGTTAAATTATTGGCGAAACGTTAGTCAAGGCCTCCATGAGGAGACTAAAAAAGATTTTCTGTTCTGTTTGTATGTCTCTTTCGTGATCGCGGCCGCAAAAATCATGCTATTGACTTGGAATTTGGTACACAGGTTCATAAACCGCACAGAATTAGCTGTATAGTTTTAAGTGTGTATTCCATTTGTAGTTCGTGTACAGGGACACACCAAAGTTTTCTTATCATTACGACCTATGGACAGAATTTGTATGTACCGCGATAGCGGCCGCAAAAATCTCCCAATTAACTTGCAAATTCGTATACATGTTCAGGCTCTGTATAAAAATAGCTGTGTAATTTTTTATGACTAAAATATTTATGGATCGTGCACAGGGACACGCCAAATTTCTTATCATTACGGCCTATGGGGTGACTTTCGTTTAAGCGAATTTTAACTTCGTTACTCTGCATTCAATGAAATGAAATTAGCGTATATTATTCACATGCTTAAATTGATATTTTCCATAGAAATTAAATATGTGTGATTAGGCTTCATAATTAATGTACAGGACCTTACAAAAGTTTTCCGACAATGTCATGTAATCATCCAAATTTTGTCAAATTTCGAACAATTATTTTTGAAAACACAGAATAAGTTGAAATGTTTTTACTTGTGTTCTTTTACAGCGAAAAGCAAAAGAAGTTCATAACATTAGAACTTATGGGCAAATTTTTATCTAAGAACATTTGAACGCGTTTATGCTGCATTCAGTGGAATTAACATATATTATAAACATACTTAAAAACATGTTTTTTTTTTTTTTTTCCTCTCTCTCTATCTCAAAAAAAAAAAAAAGGAGGTATGTATAAGCTAAATTTATTTACAGGACCATACAAAATAATACCGATGACATTCTGCTATCATTCAAATGATGTCAAATTAGGTTGAAATATAAGTGAGTTTTAATTAATTAGGTGTACTACTTTTATTGGCATATATAATAACGGTGGCTCTTTTTTCAGGGAGACACAAAAGAATATCGTACCATTATGGTCTATAGACAGTATATATCGAAAATGTATATTAACATGGTTACATTAAATATTATGAACTGTTATTAGAATGTCTAAAAGCTTGATTTCCGTGGAAAATTGTGGGCATAGAATTGATAATTAATTTACAGGGCTACACAGGGTAACCTTTTTGTATGAAATTTGGTACATGTATTTATGATTTAAATACTTTGTACCAAATCATAGTTTGGTACAAGATTATGTATTAAATAATCTAATAGCCTTCTATTTATAAGGAATTAATAGAAGGCTGTTACTAGGAAAATGTATAAATAAATAAATAAATAAATAAATAAATAAATAAATATATATATATATATATATATATATGTAGAGAGATAGATATAGACAGAGATATACAGCGAAAGTTGAAGGAGGGGGGCTGTAGCCCCCGTTAGAAATGTATCTGTTGATGCAGCGAGTCGTCATATATATGTATATATATACATACATATATATATATATATATATATATACATATATATATATATATATATATATATATATATATATATATATATATATATATAGAGAGAGAGAGAGAGAGAGAGAGAGAGAGAGAGAGAGTTGCATGTTAGGATTCGCCCGAAGAGAAAGAAAGCGGAAACACTCGTATTAGATTAGGGAGAAAACGTGATGTCATTTCTAGAAGTAACTTAAAATTGAGCTGGGTTGGGTACTTTTCTAGAAGAAATGATGATAGATGGACCACTTGTCCTATTTTGGATACAGCGATACAACAAAAGAACGAGAAAGACACCAATTCGTCGTTGGAGAGATAAAATTGTGGAGTTTGGAAGAGCAGAATGGAGAAGTATTGCAGACATCAAGGCAGATTGGAATTATCTAGAAGAGGCTTGCATCATGCAGTGGACTGATAAAGGTTGGAATTGATGATGGTAGTGATATATATAATATGGAGTAAATAAATATTATCAATGATCTATTGAATAATGAGTGATGAAAATATGACGTTGAGGCTTCTGATCTGCAGGTCAACTATTTATTAATATTTTACTTTTTTTAAGCACTTTTTTTCAGGAATATGATTTTAGCAACTTAATTTAAAATTTATGCAACGAACCACAATATTACCAGAAATATATTGCGCACAGCTATAAACCAGCATCGTAAATGTAAACCCATTTCCTTCAAAATGGAATCAATTTTCCAAATTTATGTGCAAAGTTTAAAGAACATTTGATATTTTCATTACCTATCTTAAAAAGAATATATTAGCAACATTTTCAGATTGCTACCGAAAAGTTTAAACGAACTTGTTTTTAAATGACATTTTTAGCATATGGCCAACGGTCTATACATTTCTGATTGATAATGAATGAAATATAAAAATGTTTCCCATAATAAAAGAGGTCTCAGAAACTTCAAAATCCTGTCAGATATATTAACTAACATAAATATTGTAAATATAAACATCATATTGATGAATTTATAATGCCAGATTAGAGGGCAAACGGACGAGCAGATAGACAGATAGATGAATCAAAGTCACATATTCTTTTAAATTTCACTGGAGACTATTAAAAACACATAACACATCTAAAAGTGTGTTATGTGTTTTCAAGAAATTTCCACTCATACCCTAAAATCTAACTGAATTTTTTTTGTGTTCAGGTAAATTAATGCTAATTGTGTTATAATGTAGTGCAAACAGAGCTGCTAACTTTTATAATTTATTCCGAAGCCTTTTTAGTAGATCTTTATTCCTCACCACATCATTTGTAGAATAATTTTCTTCAATATGTAACTACGATAAAATATGAAAAAAAAAAAAGATTAAAATTATGCTTAAATAAAAGTGGTACGCACAAAATATACTTTTGTGAAAAAGAGAAATGTATAAGTTAATTTTGTTACGTTTTGAGTTGTTTAAATCTAATAGCTCAATAATGTCTAGCCATTATTTCCAATAATTATTACAAAGTTAATCATGTCAAAATTATTTATATATCATTGTTAAATATGGTCAATATGCTTTGATTTATCCCATACCCAATTTGCATCGTAAGGATTTCTATTATCACTTATTGTACCACACAAATAACCGTTTCTGCCGATATTCCGAGTTCAGAACTGCTCTGAAACAGTCGTCTGAATTTTCGAGTGAGTTTTTGTGTACGTACGAAAAGAAATGCAAATATAATTTTAATACATTATACAGATACTGCTACTTTTATAGTAGTTATAGGTTTAGAAAGTTTTGTGTTCCATTTTTGAAACGCCACTTAACTATAAAACGGGTTGAGAAATTAATTCTCGATTCTTAAATTCTTGTTTATCTAACTATAATGTATTAATTTCATAAACATATTCACTGTTAAAAATTTGGTGTTAGTTTTAAACAAAACTTGGTGCTGAAGCAGCTTGAATCAGCGGATTGTTTAGCATAATTTGATAATTTTATGTTCAACCAATTATTGGTATTAAGTTTAAAAAAAAAATCGTCCGAGACGGCTATTGATCTGAATACCTCCTTGTCTCAAGTCAATTTCTCTGGCACTGAATCCCATTTATTGCTCATTGCACTTTTCGTTGATTTGATAAAAGGGCCTAAATTTTCCAGGATTCCTTGGGTGAGGTGTTACACAAAATTTGCATTTTACCCTGTGTTTTTGACAACGCTCTTTAAATAAAGCTTTGTTTGGTTTCAACAGGAATTTTACTGATTCATACTTCCCTTATGTGTGGATGTATAGTAGCTCCAAATTTTGCTGCAATTTGAATTCAATTGTAAGAAGTAGAAAACGTAAAAGTAAGGTTGAACAATGTTATGTTATTGCTTATAACTTTACTCCATATAGCGTTCAAGTTTGAATTAAAATATTTAACAGTTTTCCAAAATTTAGATCTCCGGCTTAAATGGGTATAACACATAAGCTTTAAAGCATAAAGCTTTAAAATAAAAAGCACTTCTCATAAATCGCAGTGCTCATATATTCTGGTGCGTCCCTGTACACCGACCATCTTTTACAATAGGAACCATGCGATGGTGAATGTGGTTAACATATGAATGTTCTAAAGCATTGCAAATATAATTTACGGAACTCCCACACTGAAAAAAAAAAACTTATTACGTTAGAGAAATTCTCTGGCAGCAAAAAGTTGCCAGAATATATCTATATACTACGGGAAAAAGTTGTAGGCAGAAACTTTCCAGAACCGCACAAACAGATGTTTTCTATAGTGCACATTGAAAAACATAACCCGTACTAAAGTAATATATATATATATATATATTGTTTGACTAGGCATGATCAAACCAGAGCCCACTGCACAGTAGGCAATGACTTTATCACAGGGCCACGGAATCACATTTCACGATTTTACTTAGCGCTTCCAAATTCTGCATTCATACTAAGTTTTCCGAACACAAAACAAAAACAAATATGTACCTACTACATGGAATCCATAACAATGGTTACAGGTTTTATCTGTTTAAAGAAAAAAAATGTCTGTTGAGAAATTCTAATGTTATTTTATAGTACATTTTTGTACACTGTTAAAAAAATGCAACTTTGCTGCCAGAAATTCTCTGCAATTACAGAAAAATACGTTTTGTCAACGTAATTTTTCCTTAATTTACGACTTTTTTCTCAAATTACAGAGAATGTCTGGCAGCAAAGTTACATTTTATTAACAGTGATAGTTTTAGAAAAATGAAATTTTCTATAGAAAAGTTACATAAGTTTTTTGTTTTTAACAGAATTTTTTTACAGTGTAGTAAGAACAAACAAAAATCATAAACACTTTTTATATGCGTAAGAAAATTCTCCTTGCTAACAATACTAATAATAAATATTAATTCTGAAGTTTATTATTCAAGGGATGTTTTTAAATTTTAAAAATGCTCACTCATTTTCGCTGCTAAATTTGTATGAAACAATTAATACGCTTTCACAAAATTCTGATTTATTCAAAAATAATATCTGCATGAATAAGTAAATAACTTATAAAATTTCAAGTCATAATTAATTTTGGAGTGAATGATTATTGTAATTAAACTTTATTTAACTTATAAGTTCTATGAAATATTGTTTACTTACGTCATAGATACATTAATAGTAAAGAGTGTTTATTGAATTTCAAATTATTATAAGTTTAAATTAGATTGCAAATGCATATGTAAACTGCCGTAAAGGATTAAATTGAATTAATATGTTTTGGTTTCGTAAAATACAATACAAATGTTTTAAAACTCATGAGATATTATGTAAATATTGATTTTACTCAACGGTAATTCGGCTTCATTGTGCGTCTAGTATAATAACGAAACTTATATTAAGAATTTACTAAATTTTAAAATACACAAATAAACAAATGAATACGTAACTAAATAAAAATTTATTGCGACACCGTGTAACATGGGAAATTACTTGGAAGCAACGCGTATAAAAATATTGTGAAGATATTGTTCACCAATAAATTTGAACTTTGAAATATTTACTATTATTAGCATTTTAATTCTTTTCTTTACATTTTAATATTATTAGCAGTGTTCTATATTACCTAAATGCATATATTTAACTTATAAGAAAATTGTAAGAACACATAAAAAAGACTATTTATTGCGAGTTATTTTATTTTTTTTATTTTTATTCTTTTTTAATTTATGGAGACACCCATTTTCAATATATAAAACTAACCGGCCTAATTAGAACACATATCATTTTTCATGTATTAACTGACTAATGCATATGAATGAATATCTAACAGTAGATTATTGTAGTAAATTTGAAGAAAATCATTAGAGCCATTTTTGAGACACTGAATTTTGTTTCCACTATTAAAAATATTTCATCAAATCTTTCCAACCTCATTTGCACAGAAAAAAGTAGACCATACGAAAGGACATCTTAGTATCAAACATTTTCTAAATATAGCTCCTAAACGTGTTTTGAACATTTAAATTTAAAAGTGTTATTCATTGGTACGAATTCTACTATTGGTCCACTACAAGAAAAAGTAACAAAATGTCTGAAAATGTAATTTTCTTTTAGCTATCACTGTTAAAAAAAATGCAATTTTGTTGCCAGAATTTATCTGTGAAAATCACAGAATTATCCGTAATTTGAGAAAAATGTCGTAAATTACGGTAAAATTGCGTTGGCAAAATGTATTTTTCTGTGACCTTTCACAGAATTCTCAAATTTACCCAGAGAATTTCTGGCAACAAAAATCTTTTTTAACAATGTAAATTACTTTTTCTTTCTTTAAACTGGTGGTTGGAAATTTTTGTAATTCAAGACTTAAAAGCAACACTGATCAGTGCTCGAACCTATGCAAGCATTAGAAAACTTAATTGGTACAAAACTTTGAATAAACAACCTTAAAATATAAGAACTTGCAACAATTGTTTCGGGTCAAAAGAAAACACGACCCTTCTTCAGGCGAATAAAGTAAGCACGAGTGCTGCCAAATAAAGTGGCGACGCTCAAAACTGAGATAAGTGAAGAGCAAAGAAAAGTAAAGTTGAAAGTAAATATAAATAGTAATGTGACCAAAACTATAAAATAAAAGACGAAAACGTGTAAATAAATTGCCGTTTTCTTGCTGCTTTGTTTTGCAGCCCTATTTGCCTGCACTGCTTTGCCGCAAGTTGCCGCATTGTTTTGCTGCACTTGAGCCTACTTTATTTGCCTGACGAAAGGTCGTATTTTTTTTCGACCCGAAACAATTGTTGCGATTTATTATATTTTATGGCGTTTATTCAAAGTTTGTAATAATTACTTTTAAACGCCCGCCTTGTAGTGCTTTCTTATAACATTAGAAAACTTGTTTAGAGAGTCTAAATTTAAAAGTGTTCTGTGTTAGTAGGGAGTCCACTATTGGTCTACAACAAGAAAAAACATCAAAATGTTAGAAAGTGCATTTTGTCTAAGCTAAATTAGTTTTACTCTAAAACTGGTGGTTAGAAATATTTGTAGCTTAAGACACTAATAGTGGATAACTGTAACAGCAACATTAAGCATTGCTAGAACCCATGGAAGAATTAGAAAACTTGTTTTGAGAGTTTAAAATTACAAGTGTCTTCTATGAGTACGGGATCCCTTGTTCGTTTATTTACCCTATTCCTTGAAAATGTTCAAATTCAGTATATTATATCGTACAGCATAAAATTTATTTATTTATTATTATTATTATTATTTAATGCAGTGTAAGAGAATGTTATGTGAATGCCATACCAAATTATTTTTCTTATACAAAGCACCGTTTATACATCTTTGACATTTATACGTTATTTTAGTGAAGTCCCGATTCATTCCTATTCATTTTAATGCAAAAATGTCTCGTTTATACGCCGCTAATATCGATTATACGTCTTTTCCACTTTACTAAAATTCGCAAAATTTCTCGACCTATCACTATTTTCCATTCTAAATAACACAGATTTTTCTTAGAAAGCATCTTAAATGAAGGAAAACAGGAAAGATCGAAGAATACTGATCAAAGAATGAAGCCTTAGTAGAATGTTTAATACTCATGGATAAGTAGAAAAAATCAGACGGATATTAAAGATCTTTAATGTTATTAAATAACTATTTGTATGGACATAAATCGTATGCTTATTATTAAAGATACACATTATCTATAATTAATGTTCAAAATGTGTTCATATAGTTTTTAAGATATGTGATATAACACTCAGTATATGATACATCTAATTAGTACCCAGTGACGCATTAATATTATGATTTTTCTCACTTTTTTAAAGAATTTTTTTTAAATTAATTATTGTCTTAAAAAAAAGCATAATATACATTTACTAACTTAAGAAATTTTATTAATTAGTATTTTCATATAAATTTTGCTTAAGGGTAATTAAATTTGTAGTAATCAATGTGTTATTATTAAAATTTCGGTTATACATTTTTTCGTTTACATGTCCTTTTACGTCAGTCCCTTGAAGGACATATAAACTAGAGCCCCTCAAATAAAATATATAGCATCGCCACCATTTTATTGCCTCGGATGCGGGCAGCATTCCCACTTGGCGTCCTTATCGCTTAACTAGCGATTTTAAGAAATCTTGATCTGAAGCTACGATCGGTCAAGTGCAATAAGCAACAAGTAATACCCCTAACAACACATTTATACACAGTACATTCTTGGTATGTTTTTTTTTTTTTTATCCTCAGGATATTGTATGGATGTACTGGGGATAAGATGTGTTGTTATGACTATTTCTGTCCATTTCAAATACAAATCATAACTTTTTGAAAAAAAAAAAAAAAACTTACTGTTTAAAAGAGGAAAATCTTTATTTATTTACTTACTTTTCTGCAATTTCTAGCATATACTATTCATTTAAAAGAAACTTAAAATAAATTGTAATTACGACACGGAAATGAAACAACTTTGGCGACCCTAGAAAAAGTCGCCAAAACTCAAACACACAGAAATAAATGGTCTTCTTTAATTAATTTATGGTTATTAACATAAATATTATGATTAAAATAGAACATTCTTTGTATTTTTACGTTTGAACATGTGAAAAACACAGATAAAAGTTTAAGAAAATAAAACTTATATTATTTTATTCTTCCTAAATTATCTTATGGAAATCTGAAGATTTTATGTTCTTTTCTTGAGTGATTATAGCAATTTATTACTAAACAATCTACCATATGACAATTTACCGAGCTAAAGTTATGAAAATGATTAAACAAGTAACTCCAAAGTAATACAATAGAGAGAAATGATGGCTGCCGTTTGTTTATCTACGGAAAGCACATGTGGCAACCCTAAGGCAACAAAATGCCTGATTCGCCAGCTCGTATATATAGGAGACTTAGTATAAATGTTGCTTTACTGTATCTGTTCACCGGGAGTAAAGGGCATCATGTATATTTTGTAGAAAAAAGTTAGCACCATGTCTTATGTACATATACATATATATAGAGAGAGAGAGGCATTAAGCATTAATGTCCAGTTACTATAAAAAAGATAAGACAGTTGAAAGTAAAACCATGTCCATTTTTTTTTTTTTTTTTTTTTATGACAAATGTATTTCATTGAAGCACATAAAAGACATGGTGGTATGGTAACACTTAAAAAAAAAATGGACATGGTGTCCTTTACTTCCGGAGTACAGGTACATATGTTACTTTTTTGTATATTTTATCTTCCAAAATATGTATTTTTAAGAGCTTAAGCCTTAAACGTAGCAGTGCTTATCTAGTTTTAACACATATCTCTAATATAATTGCAATTCCCTCGAATTCCTTTATTTCGATGCAAATTATTCAATAATTATTTCGATTCAAATTTACATAATTCATATGTTTCGTAAAATTGAAAGTTCTTTGGCGAATACATAATTATCATAACGTGAGATTAGATTACATATGCATTGCATATGTAGAAATTAGAATTCAAATTGATCTAATATAGTTAGAATATAATGAAATGAAATTCAATATATTCCGCTAATTCATTAAATTTTCCATCTCATTATTTGGCTTGTGTGCTCTATAAATTTATCAGTATATATTATATTCCTTTATTCATTGGATTTATTAGTTTGCATTCATAATGTCTCCCTAATAAGCAAGAGAAATAAACATTTTTATTATGTTATAATTTCTGTATAAGAAAAATATTTTTGTAAAAAAATTTTTCCTTTCTTAATCATACATATTACATTTCTTTTAAAGATTTGTTTATGTATTCAAAAATGGTCGCATATGCATAAATATATATTAGATAAATAAACCTCCTTTAAAAAAAAATAATAATGTACCGTAGTATATTTTAATAACTATTCAACGCTAAAAATGATACAAAATAGGTGCTCTAATAACAAATAACCTTATACAGTCTATATATTTATTTATATTTAACATAGTTTATAGATTTCACTTGAAAAAGTATTCTTTTAAAAAATTAGATTTTGAAAGTAATTGTTTTAATTTTCTATATTAATAAACTTGGTAAAATTTTGCTAGATAATTTTGATATATATATGTTTGTATGTATGTATGTATGTATATTATAATATGAAAGGTTATTTAACAAGTTACGTAACAGGAAGGTTATATAAGGTTGTATAAGAAAGGTTATGTAGCAAGGAAATCAGTATGCGCTGAGAGATATGCAATAAAAATGTATATTTTACCATGTTTTTATTATCTTCGATTCTTGTTTGTTTGTTTATTTGTCCAGTACAAATCTTGCAATCGATTTTTAACTAACTTACCGACTAGCTAGGCATTTGAAACTTTCAGGATAGCTCAGAACACGGTGAGAATACAATTTTTACCACTTTTAGTCAACTGTTTCAGGTCTCTACTGCCTTCTGTAACGTTTAAATGATTCGAAATAAAATTTATTTAACTAACTTCCCGACTAGCTAGGCATTTAAAACTTTCAGAATAGTTCAGAACACGGTGAAAATGCATTTTCAATTACTTTTAGCCAACTTCTTCATGTTCCTGCTACCTTCGGCAGCGTTACCTGTACAAAACTTGCAATCGATTATTCACTAACTTCCCGACTATCTAGCTAGCTATTTGAAACTTTTATGATGGCTCAAAACACGATAACAATGCATTTTTAATACTTTTATCCAATTGTTCCGAGTTCCCGCTGCCTTCGGTGGAATTTACATGATTCAACAGAGTATTTAAAAACATGGAATACAAAAAGTTCTTTTTACCTTGTAATTATTTATTTTCTTTTGCATTTGATAGAAGAGAGAAATGGATACATAAAATATTTCAACTTTCTGTTTTTGATGGTTATACACGTTTTGAAATATAATGAACAAGAATTAATAATTTTTAGAAAATGCAGTCTATCTATATTGTTTAAGAGAGATGAGAGACAGAAAACAATTCTGCCAAATCTAGCTGAAAAAATAATGCACAATATTTCACAAAAAATATATTTAGTAACACTTTCAAATAAATTGGTGTCTACCAAGTTTTGGTGCATATTTTTCAACAGGGGGGAGCGGTTGTTTCTCATTATAACAATTTTTAATACGGTATCATACAACCGGCAGCAAAATTATTGAAGCACACATTCACATTTTTCTCAAATTTGTTTCACCTTGATAGCTAATTTTAATTAAATTACTTTTTTGTAAACAACATAAGAGTAAGATCATGACTCGACAAAATTGTCTTAACAAAACAGTATTAGTTCTACGTCTTATACATAGGAATTATTGCTAGTGCTTCAATAATTTTGCTGTCGTCCGTAGGACATAATTTCCTATAAATTTACACGATAAGGAATTGTTGAAGTAATAATTGTGAAATAAAAAAATTAGGTATATGATAGTAATTGCCAACCAAGATAATTTTTTAGTATATGTAGAGTAGAAGCATTAAATTTCTCCTTGGGGGGGAATTCCTTCCCTGTGGTTGCAGATTTTCAATATGATTATTTTTCAAAATGTCTACCTAGTATTTTTAAATCTTTATCTGCCACATTAGGAAACAAACAAAAAAATGTATTTGAAACAGAATTTTTTAGTTATTTATGGGCAGAGCTCGTGTAATACGGTCGCCTAGTCGCCACTGGCGATCAGTATATTTTAATTAGCGACTAAGTATTAACTTTAAGGAAACTGCTCAGTTAAAAAAAAAAAAAGTCTTAAAAAAACCTATAAAAAATTAAGAAAAAATGCAGATAATGTGAAGATATTTGGAACAATCCCAACTTCGTTAAAAAAAAAAAAAAAAAAAAAAGTAAAAATGAAGAGAAACCGCAGAAAACTGCAGATAAACTGAAGGTATTTGGAACAGCAAATAATTTGCAGGTAACGCCCCCCCCCCCCATAAATATTTTCTCAAATAACTTTAATATTTTTCCAAATATCTATAGTTTTTCTGTAGTTTTCTTTATTTTAATAGTTTTTTTAAAGACTTTTTAAGTTGGGATTGTTTCAAATACCTTCACATTATCTGCATTTTTAACACGCTTATATTAGCTTCACCTGTATGTATGTATGTTTGTAACTTCTCTGGGAGCAAAACGTGATTGCACAAAATCCTTCATATCTCAAACAAAAATACAGATATCCGTAAAATTTTTGCTTTGAAATATAGCTAATACAAATGTCTCAAAATCGGTTTCTGGAATTTTTGAAATTCGGTCCCCAAGGGGGGGAGGAAGGGGGGTAAATCGTGATTTCACATGCGTAAAACGTGATTTCGCATAATCCTATATATCCCAAACAAAAAAAAATAGATATACGTGAAATTTTTGCTCTAAAATATAGCTAAGGCAACTATCTAAAAACCAATTTCTGGAATTTTAGAAATTCAGCCCCCACGTGGGGCAGCAAGGAGGGGGGGCTATGGAGCAAAAACAAATAGAAATACAGTTAGGCCGTTGAAAATTGGTACAGATAGGTTTTAAAGTTCTGCAAGTCGAATGGGGATATTTTCGATTGTGTAAAGTTATTTGGAGGGGCAAGAGGGGGGGGGGAAGGGAGGGGGGGCAAAAAAATAAAAATAGTGTCAGATCGTTCAAAATTGGTACATAGAGGTTTTCGATACTTTACAAATCGATATTTTTGAATTTGTAAAATTCATGCTTTCGTAGCACATCGAACTAAAAAGTGAAAAATAAATATAGTTTATAAAAACTAAAAAACACGCTTTTAAAGCACATCAAACTAAAAAGTGAAAAATAATTCTTAATATAAGCTGAAAACAATAATGAACGAAAAATACTAGTATAATAGTGAAAAAAGCGTGGGTTGCTCGATGTACGAAAAATATGGCACAAAGCACCCCACGCTTTTTTCACTATTATACTAGTATTTTTCGTTCATTATTGTTTTCAGCTTATATTAAGAATTATTTTTCACTTTTTAGTTTGATGTGCTTTAAAAGCGTGTTTTTTAGTTTTTATAAACTATATTTATTTCTTCGTTTTTTATAGTTTTTTTTTTTTTTTTGAAGACTTTTTGTAGCTGGGTGAACATTTAAAAAAAAATATTTTATTGAAGACATTGGTCCCAGAATCAGGTACCGATTCCACTCCCGGTGTACGCTAACTCTCCCCGTTTTGACTCCTGCTTCTTTCACTATGTTTTGAGACACTGTGTTGAATCAATACAGCATTAAGTGTTTTACACCATTTTTCTCCGTGAGTGTTTCACTACTCAGTGTTAAATTAGCGCACCATTTTAGGGAATTTGTTTATACTGCTTCTGTTTGTACATGCTTTGCGATATGGTGCTAAACCGCTTCGCCCGTTTAATGGTTAGTTTATCAGTTTAGTGAAAATAATGAAGCTTGTTTCATGATGTTAAATATAAACTGTGTTTCCTAATTTATATTTCTGTCCTAATAGATATTTAGGTTTTTTGCATAGAATTTTAATTTCCATATTAAAGTAAATTGAAAAAGATAGAAAAAAAAAAAAAAGAGGGGGAATGAGATTTTTTTTTTTTTTTTTTTTACTGGCTATTGAAATTTTTGCTGCCAACCAGTTTTTTTTTTTAAATTCCCGGAACCCTGATTATGGGTATTTTTTAAAGATATATTCAATAAAAATCATGCATATCATCGCATCATAATAATTAATGAGGATTTAATGAGGCAGTACTTTGGTGTACTACTGGTAAAGAGAGATCAAAAAATACTTAAAATAGGACCTTAAAATAGGCTAAAAGGCATCTACTTTTTACGTTTCTTATACTTTTCTAAGATTGATGACAGATTATTGAGTAAAAGGGGAATTAATCACTAAACAGGTGAAGATCGTGAAAAATACCAAACAAAAATAGCGATATTATTCTATAAAATCCTTTCTAGAGTAAAAACGGCTGCATGTAACAACTACTGCCATGGAGACATGGAGTGACATTAAAGTAAGGTTTAGTGTAACCATGTTTATCGTGACCAAATTTGAGAAGGAGTCCAAAGGCTTGGACGGGTGCCAAATTGACCAACAGATTGAGATTTGGTAAACATACAGTGTTCCGGCTTTCTCTTATCGCTGTTTTCTCTCACCTATACACTTATCACCCTTATTTTAATATTGGACTTGTTGAGTCAGCATTTGTACAGAAACTACCATGGTCACAAAAAAAAAAAAAAAAAAAAAAAAAAAAAAAAAATGATTAACGAATATATACATTCTAGTCTTAGAAACACTCTTCTTTTGACATTTCTTTCATAAATTCAATTTTATATGCTTTTAAAGTATTGGTGAGTTAATGTACCTTCGGTTGATATAGGGTTAGAACGACCGGTTGAACCATGTATCTACAACAATTTAAGGGAAAAAAAATATATCGATTACTTTTCACAAAAATAAATCCTAGGATAACGAGAATTTTATAAGATGTCATCTGTAGGGCAGATAATTATCTTTCATTCAGCGTTTAGTGTTATACTTTTATGAGATAAAAATCGTCTGTCCTCACCATGGGAAATTATTTTTATGAATAATAGTTTTAATAAAAAAATTGCATTGTGGGAATTTGAAATGGGAAATATGGAAGAAAGTTTTGTGATGGCCATAACATACTAGATCATTTTCAAAGCAAGATTTTAATGGTTACATTTATTAGTTATCATATACTTTTTAACATTTTATGAATTTTGAAATCTATTTTATTTTTTATTGAATATTAGATTTTATATTAAATTTATTTTATGATATGTTTAATTTATATATATTAAGTTTATATATTTATTTTATTTTACCTACGTTTTCTTTTCTTTGTACAATTTTTAAATTTGTTCTTCCTTTTATAACTAATTTTCGTAGTATTTATATAGTTGTTGTACTTCCTCTTTATTTGGTTACAGCCAGTTTTTATTTCCGTATTGCTTTTCACTTTTCTACACATTTCACAATTCACTCTTCTACTTTTTTTTCTTTTCTTTTCTTTTTTTTTTTTTTTTTTTTCTCTGATTGGTTGTCCACATTTTTCTTAAATTTTAATATTATTTTTACTTGATTGGTTTTTCCTGACGAAAAAAGAAATCTGTTTAATTAATTACATTATTTAAAATAAAATTTTCAGATTTTTTTTTTTTTTTTCTTTTCTTAACAGTACTTTTTTTTTTTTTTAATCTATAAGTAAAATATTTAGATTTATTTCTAAACTTTGAAGGTATGACTTTTTTATTTAATAAAAATAAATTTCCTACTTTTTCTAAAGTTTAAAAAAAAAATAAAATAGAAAATAAAATAGAAAAAATAAAATAAAAACATATTTGCTTTAAAATATCTTTTAAAAAAATCTAGAAAGATATTTTATTTTTATTTTTTATTATTAAGTCAGCAATTAATTTTTTTTCCCTATTGTATTTTAAAACTATGCAATTAACGTTGCTCGTAATATTTTTTTAAATTTTGAATTGGAAAATACATTTTTCCGTTCGTTATTTATAATTTAATTTTTATGTATAATTAATTGCAGTTTTTCTTTCTTTTTTTCTTTTTTTCTTTTTTACAAATTGAGTTTATTAAATTATTATAAATTTATTTTAATATTTTATTTTCGCATTCTTTTAATTTTAAATCAAAATATGCCCAAGGCAAAATTTTCAATCTATTGATTAAATTATATATTTGAAAAAAAAAAAAAAAAAAAAAAAAAAAAAATCCAAATAAATTATTTAAAAAATTTATATAGTTTTAAAAATATTTTTAACATAAACGGAATTATATAAATGCTTAATTTTAATATAAATTGTTGAATAAAGTTTAACTTTGAGATTTTATATTCAAAGATATACATATATAGGCACTTGTTTAGCATCAAGCAGGTGAATTTCTGCTTTCATATTATTTCGACTTAATTTTTTCCTCTGATTTAGATTTTTTCTTAATCGCCTGATTAATTAAGGATAAAATGATATAAAATTATGTAAATGGATGTTACAACCTGAACTATCAGGGCTCTTAGCGGTCACTTAATTGAGAAACACCACATTTTTTATGTAGTAAACTTCAGTAATCGTTTGATGTGCTTTTCTTTGAATATAAGATTCCTATATATATATATATATATATGGACATGGGGCACAGTGGACCGCATTCTAATGTGCCTAAAAGTCCAAATTATATTTAATACCTTATTTATTTTAGTTAAATTTACATATACAAATACAATGTTACTCAAAATAATTAATAAAAAGAATAATAATCTTAATGTTATAATAAAATAAATTTCTGAAAAGGGAAAATAGTTGAATAGTAGTATAATAATTATGAATATCTAAATTTAATAACTATTTGAATTGTTCAATATTAAAAAAAAAAAAAAAAAAAAAAAAAAAAGCTTATGTGATATAATAAAAACTAGGTTATATAGATTAATTGTTGTTGTTTTTAGAAATAACACGTAAAAGATATAAGTAGAATAATTTTAGTTAAACTTATCTCACAAATATAATGTAAAGTATTAATACCTCAAAATAATTAATTAAAATGTTTGAATAGTAATAAAATGTTTAATTATATATTTCATAATTTTTATAACTATATAACATTAATAAACAATTAAAAATATATCTTATTATTTTTAGTGATGCAACGTAAAAGACAAAGGAAATCTAATATAGGATTCTTCCTCTAATTTGATTTCTTATTTATTTTGATTTCCTTTAAATTTTGGTAATTTTATTTCATACAAATGTTCGAATTATGTTATTTAGACTAGAATTACTTAAGAAACTAATTTTAGAAAAAAAAAAAAAAAAAAAGAGTAATTTATATTAATTGAACATGAACAACAGTGGTTGGTCCACTGTACCCCAGGTTGTGGTGAGTGCACACAATTTATTTTTTTATTTGTAATGTATTAGAAGTATTGTTATAAAAAAATTAGGACACACGAAGAAAAAATTCAAAGAATGTTTGCTAATTTTTTTCAAGTACCTTGCTTTTTTATTTTTGGTGAAAAAAAAAAATTAAAAATGTAAAAGTGGTCCACTGTGCCCCGGTCTCCCCTATCTATGTATTATAGTAACAATGAGAATAAGAACGAAAAATAAACAGATGAACAATTTGTATAACAACCCACAAAAGTCAATTTGATTAGTATTTTTAAAATTATATTTGAAATATAGATTACTCATTTTAAATTAATTCCACTGAAAACACAAAACATATAGGACCGTAAAAAGAAGGAATTTTTTTATGAAAAATTTTCTATTCGAACTGACAATAACAATATAAACAAAATAAACAACAGCAACAACAAAAAAGAAAAAAAAAAAAAAAAAAAAAAAAAGAGAGAGAGAGAGAGAGAAAGTCTATATTTATTGAACAGGGCATAAATATTTGAATAATAAATAAAACAAAATAAAATAATTGAATAATAAATAAAGTAAAGTAAAATAAAATAGAATAAAATGCTTAGGATGTAGGAGTAATTCATCAGGAGTCACTATACACAAATATATAGCGGTTATTGATTAAGCGATCGTTAAAAGCTCTGAAACGTTTATCCTTCCTATTTTAATATCTTTAGGTTACGAATATGTGACAGTCACATATTTGTCAACATCCTAATTATTATTCCATAGTTTTGTTAGTCCCACACTTTTTCACACCAGTAAATTTTTAGAGTAATATTTTCCAAATGCAATTACGATTAAATAAGAGGAAAAATATTCTAAAAAGATATAGTGGTGTGAAAAAGATGGTGGGCATAAAAATACTACGGAATATTAATTAGTATGTTGACAAGTATGTATTCATGTGATACAAATATCGCGAATAATTCACATTATGCACAAATGTACAATGCCAGTGAGTTAAAAGATAGTAATATGCACAAAATACGACATCTAATGTAAATAATAATAATAATAAAAAAAAAAAAAACTTCGATATTAACAATACAGAAAACAGACAATGAAAAAAACTCAGGTTGCCTCATATTAAAATTAATATTCAGAGAAAAACATTAATTGGTTATTGAACTATATCTAATAGGATAAAACTCCTGATGCTTAAAAACTTTGTTTTTATATTCATGGAGTAAATGTTAAAAGTTTTTATAAACTGGAGGTTATTAGTAATATCACAACGTTAGAAAGCAACAAGAAAAAAAAAAAAAAAAGCTTTATTGAAGTGAAAGTATGTGTATCCTACAGGACAACAAAAGTTTTTTTTTTTTTTTTTTAAATCAATATAAACAACATTATTCCTTATATTAGACAATTCCGCTTTTAATTGATTTAACAGAATTAATTTTGTTTGGTCGATTTCTTCTGAAAGCCCATGATTTTAATTGACGCGTATTTGCGTTTTGCTTTAGTAATTCAAACCTGTTTTTTTTTTTTTTTTTTTTTTTTGTCCTTTACATTATAGGAAAAAAAAACAATTAATTAATTAACCTCAAAAATGCCTCTTTTGTATTACTTCGCTTATTTTACAAATACTATGATTTGCATAATTACATTTTTTACTTAACTTTTTTTACAATGTTCTGAATTAGGTATAGTTGTTTCTGAATTGTGTAATAACGCTTTAAGAGAATATCTTTCGGAATTGATTTTTGCAGTTTTAGGGATATTTTAACAATAAAAAAATCGAAAATGTTTTGTTCATTGAAATTAAATTAAGTCCATTATTAATAAATCATGAGAATTCGGAATGACCTATAGAATTTCAAAGTATGAAACCTATTTTTTCTTAAATTGGTAACTACCATGAAAAATTAAACATAAAACTCCCTTTGTGAAAAGGGCTTTTTTGAAAATCTACTTCAAAAATTATATTTTTCATAAGAACAATCTCTTCAGAAATATTATTCGCGAAAAACAGAAACAAAATGAATAATTATACTCCTTAGAAAGAAAGATTTTAGCAGAAGGATTAAGAATATTAATGAAAGATAATTACAATTTTCAAACATAATATTTTATCTTCCATTAAAAAAAAAAAAAAAAAATATATATATATATATATATATATATACACATGTAGGGGAATATTTCCTGTTATGGACAAACTCTGGTTATGGGCACCCCACCATATCTTTTAATAAAAAGTAAATATGGTGGATTTGAGTACTCTCAAACATGCGTTCTGAGAGTACGCAGTTTTTGTGCTAACACCGAAGTGAATAGATGCATTTTCTTAGTAAGTGCAAGGATTTATATATATAAAATCTGAGAAAAAGCGACACAAAAGTGATTTGCGAATATTTTCAGAATGCGATAACTCGAAGTGAATTAATTAAAAAATGTTTATGGAGCATATTCTTTATATTTTGTGATGCAATATCGAATTCAGCAAAAATGTGGACCGAAAATTGCTTTTTCTGCCATTCCCGGCTGCGGGCACATTTCTTTTTTCCAATTAAAGCGTGTGTTTGAAGCACCAACCACTATGCCTAACAAGAGCCATCTCAATCAAATGCAACGTGTGTGATCGCTTCATGCATTTGAAGTGTGCTAATATACATGCAAAATATTTTACTTGCAAGCATTATACTTTTAAAATGGAGGACAAAAAAGATGACGTATAAAATTTGAAAAATGCCATTTTTTGTTATTATTTCTTCCACTGAATCCTTACAAAATGAATAAATTTTGTTGTTTTCTGTATTTATGATGGTTTTTCTCATTATTTTCCCATTTTTAGTGGATTTTCAAGTGTGCCCACAACCGGGTACAGAAATGTTTTTTTCGGCAAAAAATTACCACTTTCAAAATTTATAATTTTTTTTTTCTGGTTGTCAGAATCAATATAGTTTATTCATGAAACATTAGCTAACGGTTCTAGCTTTCCATTGGTATTCATATGTTTGCATAATATGTACTCTATCAAAAGTTATAAGACAAAATCAAAACCGTGCACACAACCGGAGACATTCCTCTATAAAGGAAATAAATTTTATAATTTTTTATTTCTCTTTTTCAAAATGTGGACCCATTTACGCTTAGACTACTGAAAATTTTCAATTTTCTTTCAATAATAATGATAAAACAATTAACTATTTTCTTTAGATTATCTATTTTTAAATTGGGTACAATTTAAAAATGTATTACTATCTGAAATACGCATTATTAAAGAAGTATAAATTTAGATATAGTCACCCCTTGAGCTCCTTTCAACAAACGCAATAATCAGTGGTGGTAATAATCCGTGGTGCATAATTGCCAACATTTTCGCACTTTCGCGACCTCCATTACACCAGTGGGCGTTTCTTTTGCAACTTGTATGTTATTTGTTTCTTAAAAATTCACACAATATTCATATTTGTAACAATATACTATGGATACAAATACTTTGATTAGAAAGAGTTTGATTATAATATATATCCATTTGTATAGATGCTAATATTTTAATTTATTCTGAAGTATTTTTAGCCCCGCTTCTATTTCACACCACTTTATTTATAGAAAAAATTCTCCAATATATAACTTCGATAAAATAAGAAAAAATTTGCTCTTAAAAAATAAAGGCGGGACTAAAAATACTCCGGAATAGTTAAAATGTTGGCGTTTATGCCATTTGTAATATAAATGTGAATTCAGTAAATTTTGTTCTGAAAAATTGCAACTTGGGAGAATAACGCCCACAGGCGGACCTAACTGTCAAAAAGACAAAAACTTGTGGTCGCGAAAGTGTTAATTTATTCCCGAGTAATTTTAACCCCACCTTTATTCCGCACCACTTTATTTTTGGAATATTTTTCTTCAATATGTAACTACGAAAAAAAAAAAAAAAAAAAAAAAAAAAAGGTATAGAATAAAGGCGGGACTGAAAATTCTTACGAATAAATAAAAATGTTAGCAATTCTAGTGGTGCAAATTCAGGACTTTTTTTATTGAATAATTACCAACAACTTTGAGAAGTGATTCCTGATATACATTTCAGGCGATTAATCTCCGAATTGAAAGCAACGGTTACAATTAAGATTTAGTGGTAGTTGTTGAATAAAAAAAGTCCCTAAATTTGGCAATTATTACCATTACTGAGATTATTAACAGTGTACTGTTAATAATCTCACTAACGGTATTATTGGTTTATAAGTTGGTAAATCAGAAATGGCACATACACACGAGTATTAAACAAACATATTACACAAACGCACAAATATATAGCATACATTTTAATATAAATGCATACATGCAGGTTTGGTTTTAAATTCAAGAGTCAATAGTTTAATGCATATTATATATATATATATATATATATATATATATATATTAGCATTGGAGCCACTAGCAGCTAAAATTTCTGCTTTTACTGCTGGTAGATGGGACTTGAGAGGTTCGAAACCAAATAACACTAATCGCATTAGCCATTTGAAATGTTTCACTTTTCTCCGAAACATGCGATGATGTATAGCTAAGACGGTATTTGATTTACGTAACGTCATTTATTCATTATTTAAAAATATTTTACTGACCGGCAGACTTATTTTGAACAGGATCTTTGTTTTTCTTTTTTTATTGAAATAGAAATTTTGTGATTAGATTTGCTTTTAAGGATAATAATAATAATAATAATAATAAAAACACAATGATTCTGAATTTTCCAAATATTTTTAAATGGTATTAAAAAACAAACAAACAAAAAAAAAAAAAAAAAAAAAAAAAAAACTTTAAATAAAAAACATACATTTTCTTTCCAACAAATAAAACCTGCTTAACTCTCAGTATGTTACACATGTTTCATTTCATGATGATATATAATATATTTACGGTGTTTAATGAAATTAAATCACAGCATCATGTATTTTCAAAAAAAAAAATCTCGATTTTAAAATACACACAATAAGTAAGTATCTTATTTTAAGCTAACGTAAACTATAAAATTTCTGGTGAAATTTTTTACAGTGTTGCTTCATTTTTAATTTAGAAAAGTACCTTGCTTATTGTGTTTACTTAAGCTTCTTCATTTTTGTGCGAAAAGACCAGAAAAATTCCGTGTTTTAAAGTAGAAAGTATTAATAGATTAAAGCTTGGGTTAATTAATATGGAAGAAATTAAGTGAACCGTATAGTCTTTTGTTAATGGAAATAAAATTTAAAAGAAATTTTAATTATAAGTGTTAAAAAATATAGGGATTATTTACAACGTTGCTTTACGTGTTGTATAAGATTTCTATTAAATAAACTTAATCTTTTTTACATAATGTTTAACAAATATTAACAAATCTTAGATATTAGAGACAAAAAATAACCTGCATAAAATTTTGTAATTAACGAAATACTTTTTTCCTTTTGTTTATTATTTTTTATTTTTCATATAAATCATTTCATCAATGCTGCACTTTTTCAAAATTTCTAAAAATTTCGATAGCAAGATTCTGTGGAAGGGTATAATTAAAAAATGAATTAATTGTTATTATTGTGGAATTTTAGCGACAGTATGTTTCTTTGATCTTTTTAAATTACATAAAATATTCTGGTGTGTCACTCACACGACTTTCTCTTACCCTGAAATTTTATACTATAAATACAGGTTGCAGATTAATAGGTAATATAACGAGTACTGTTATGTAAACCTGTGTTAAACAATTCAAATTAGGCTTCGGAAGAGTTTTATATGATAATTAGTTCTGTGTGAGGGGCTACCGCCCCCCTCAACCCCCTGTTTCATTAATGCACCTACATTTATATAGAATTTAATTCGGCTATTAAAAAATAATTCTGTTTTTAAAAAAATAATTTATTAAAATTGTTATTTAAAAAAAAATTATTTTTTTATGATAATGCACACAATTTCCTTATTAAAGAAGTAGTATAACACTATATATACAAAAAAAGTCCATTTTATTCTCAATATTTAAAAAAAAAAAAATCGTTAAAAGTAAAAAAAAAAAAAATCGATAACTTTGTTTTAAATTACCGCAGATTGATGGTTCAACAATTCGTTTTAAAGGTATTGGCGAGCTCTTTTGAAAGATACCCATCATGAAAATTTACTACCCTCGAGGGGGGACTTTCCCCCCAGGGGAATTGTTGAAGCTCTTACATACACAATTTTTTTCTCCAGTTGACTATATCTATTACAAAAAATATATATTCGTTTCATTTGGTTTAGTGTAGTCTATAGATGTTAAAATCTACTTACCTGCAATTTCCCCCATAGACGTAATGTATTAGAATACTTTTGAGTGTCTCTGTACACGAACCATTTGCTTCATCTTAACGAAAAGTTTAGTGTAGCATCCTTATATGATTCGCTTTTAGAATATTAAGTTTGAACTTTCTGCCATAATTTGTTTTTGAGATATGCTGATAACAGGCATACACACAGAGAGAGAGACATACACACAGACCCTTTGCTAAAAACATTATTTTCGTATTCAGGGGACCTCAGAACATGTAAATATAACAAAAACTCGCGTTCGAAAATTTGACCCGAAAACAATACTTTCTCTACCTTATGGGTAAGAGAAAGTAAAAAAAGATAGCACTAGTCTGCGAAATCATACTTTTCACTTCTTTTTTTTCACTATATTTAATTTTATTTTTGTCCTATATTTAATAACAGTTTTATTGTATTTTTGTTGTTTAAAATGCATATGTACATGTTTATTGATTATTAGTTTTAAAATTAATTTGTCAATTTATATTAAAATATATAATATTCTAAATATATATAATAAACGAAAAGTTATTTTTTCTCGAAAGGGTTGATTTATCTGTCTTAGCCCTATAAATAAACGGCGAATAGTTTTCGTACCATATTCTACATGAAACAGGTTATTAAAAATATATTATTACTTACAAACTTTGAATAAACACCATAAAATGCAATAAACTCGCAACAATTGTTTCGGGTCGAAAAAACCACGACCCTTCATCAGGCGAACAAAGTAAGCACGAGTGCTGCAATCAAAGTAATTCCTTGACTTCTCCCGTTTCTCCTCTTGCTCAGAATACTGTTGTTAATCTCTCTTCGCACGTTCTGACTAATGCTCAACGCGACGTGCTCAGTTTGGGTCTGAATTTTGCGCGTACTTCGAGACCCTCCGTTCCGGATTTGATCGCTCCGGATCAAATTTTGATTCCTTTAAGAATAGTAAAATTTCTCCAGGCCAGTTAGAGTCTCTTCGTTTCATTTTATCAAACATTATTTCCACCAATAATCATTCACAAAAGTCTAACCTTACTCCTTCTCAAAAATCCGCCCTCTCTGAATTAAACTCCGCCCCCGATTTAATTGTCACAAGATCTGATAAAGGGGGACAAACTGTTCTACTCAACAAATCGGATTATATTTCCCATGTTGAGTCCTTGCTTACTTCAGGTCCGTATTCGAAACTTAAAAAAGATCCTTCTAATGATCATCTTGATCAAGTCAAACACCACGTTAAAAATTCCGTTATTCTTAATGATTATACCAAACGCATGGTAATTCCCTCTGCTGCTAATTGTGCTCGTTTCTATGCACTTCCGAAAATTCATAAACCCACTCTCTGCTTTCGACCTATTGTATCTAATATTGGTACGGCTTCTTATAATCTTGCTCGATTTCTTTCAAACTCTCTTTCTCATCTTACTTCTACTAATCTCCATACTGTAAAAAACTCGTATGATTTTGTGGACAAAATTAAATGCATCTCTCCATCTAACTATACTATGATTTCTTTAGATGTAAAGTCACTTTTTACAAATGTTCCGGTTCAAGGTGCTCTGGTTTGTTTAGAGAGAAGACTACGTGAATTCCATTATTCTTCTATTGAAATTGAGGAGTTTGTAAATTTAGTTCATTTGTGTATCAGGCAAACTGCCTTCATTTTTAATGGTACCTATTATTCCCAAAATGATGGTATGGCCATGGGTAGTCCTCTCTCTCCTTTACTTTGCGACATTTATATGCACTATTTTGAAGAAAAACTCTTCGGTGTATATAAATTTCCTCACTGGTTTAGATATATGGATGACACTTTCGTTCTTGTCTCCTCTGACGTCGATTTGTCCAATTTACATTCTTTGGTCAATTCGATTGACCCATGCATTCAATTCACTTTTGAGGTTGAACAGGATTGCTCTTTGCCTTTCCTTGACGTTCTTGTGAATAAAGAAAAGGATTGTTTCTCAACTACTGTTTTTAGAAAACCATTCTCAGTTTCTTTGCCGCCGCATGCTCTCTCTAACCACGCCCCTCAACAAAAAATGTCTGCATTTTACACTTATGTTTACCGTGCCTTACACATTTGTTCTGATCCGTCTAATCTTTCGAAAGAAATTAATTATTTAAAATCTCTTGCTCTCTCTCGTGGCTATAACCCATCTATCATCGATAAAGCTCTATATAAATTTAAGAATCCTAAACGTTCTGCTCCCAAATTAAACGATCATAGTCTCATCCCAGTTGTTTTACCTTTTTATTCTTCACTCTCTTTTAAAATCTCTAAAATTCTTTCACCGTTTGGTTTCAAAGTTATTTACAAACCCGTCAATAAAATAAAATTATCTTCTCTTAAGGATCCCATTCCCACCGAAAACCGTTCTGGAATTTATTTAATTCCGTGTTCGTCCTGCAACTTAGGTTATATTGGTCAAACTAGGAGGCGTTTGAAATACAGAATAAATGAGCACCGTCGGAATGTTCGTAATGAAGAGATTACCAAATCTTCTATTGCTTCCCACTGTTGGTCTCAAGGTCATCGTTTTGATTTTTCCAAAACTAACATAATTTCATCTCCTGTCTGTTCCTCCCATTTGGATATTCATGAAGCATTTTACATATTTAAAAATTCGAAAAATCTTGTTAATGATATTTCTTCCACTCCTTTCTTCTCTGATGCTTGGAAATTACTCACGTAACTTAGATTTTAGTTTAATTTTTGTTATCCTTTGATTGTTATATGTTTAATCTCACTCATTTATTTATTTCCTTGTTTTTTGTATAAAGGTGCGTTGCCGCTTTGATTGCAGCACTCGTGCTTACTTTGTTCGCCTGATGAAGGGTCGTGGTTTTTTCGACCCGAAACAATTGTTGCGAGTTTATTGCATTTTATGGTGTTTATTCAAAGTTTGTAAGTAATAATTTTTACAACGCCAGTTTTGTGATGCTTCTTTATTAAAATATTAAAAATATATGTCTATTAAAAATATATGTTTATTTCATTTGGTTTAGTACAGTCTATAGACGTTAAATTCTATTTACCTGCAATTTCCCCTACAGACGTAATGTATTTGAATTCTCTTGGATGTCCCTGTACACGAGCCATTTGCTGAATTAAGTTTAGTGTAGAATTTCTACATGATACAGATTTAGAATACTGAGTTTGGTCTTTCTACTGTTATTTGTTCTTGAGATATGTTGATAGCATACAGACAGACACGCAGACACGCAGACCAATCGATAAAAACACGTTTTTCAGATTCAGTGGCCCTCAAAATGTGTAAATATAACAAAAATTCACTTTCGAAAATTTGACCGAAAACCAATACTTTCTTTACCATATATGGGTAAGAGAAAGTAAAAACTGATATTTTCTAAATTACAAACGACAAGAAGTATTTCACATAAAAATAAATAGACGTGGGGAAATAATATGTTTTTTATGTCTTAAATAATTACATTTGTATTGAATAACGATTTAATCAAACATTCTTTTTCAGGAAAAGGTGTTTGATTTTTTTTTTTTTAACCAGTAAGCTCGAATATTAATTTTCATTAAACTTAATTGTTTAAGTTTACTCGAAATGTATTAAAAATATCACTCATAAAAAATCCTGCTGGAAAAATTCAAAATATAAACACCCTACATTATTTTTCTTTTTTGTAAAAAGGAAAAAATATATATTTATATATAAAGTTGGTACAAAAAATTGGTAACATGCGTTCCTTTTTTGTTAATCATCAAAAAATTAATTGTTCCCGGAAGTGAAACTTACAAGTAAAGAAATAGGTTTTATATATTTAAAAATGTATGATGGTTTTTTGTAATAGCATCATAAAAAAGGTTTTATAGAACTCTTCCAAACTTGTGTACTTTTATAGAAAATTACAGCACATTAATGAAATTTTACAATGGGTACTAAAAAAAAAAAAAAAATAATAATAATAAAATAAAAATGTGGTTTATTTCTAATAATAATAATAAAAAAAAAAAAAACTACTATTCTAAAATTTTGCACTAATTTTTGTTTAATAAGTTTTAGCGTTTCGTTGAATGAATAATGAAATTTGAAATTTTAATATCTAAATAAGCATCATTGTAACTTTACTTTTATAAAATAATGTCAATTTTCTAATTTGTTTCTTTTTTTTTAAGCAGGGAAACAGCTTTCCGTTTTTTTTATTCCATTTTTTTATTTACCTTTTTAATTAATATAGAATAAGAATAGAATTAATGCTGTATGCATTCTGAACATTTTATTTTTTTAATTCTTCTTAAATAAACTTGTTTATACATGTCTGTAATTTATATGTAGGTATATGCGTAAGTATTTTTGTTCCTAAAAAAAAATGGTAAATATGATCCTAATTTTGGTTCCGAAAAATGAAAAATTAAATTTTTCATTAGATTTGTATTATTCTGATAACAGTAAAACATGTTTACTGTTATCAGAAACAATATACTTGTCGATATGTATACTGGAATTCAAAAGAAAAATTATTCAATATAGGCATTTATTTTATAAACACATTAAACACAAACAACGTTTTGAACGCCAAATGAAATACTGAACTAGCAGACAGCTGTTTCGGAAGCATTTAACGCACCGTCATCAGCGCATGAATTAAACGAAAAGAAAGTGCTTTTATATATAAGAAAAGAATCGTATTTTACGACTGTTAAATCAACCAACAGAATTTAGCGGAATGTAGGGGATTAGTTGGTTGGTTGGCTGTATGGCTTAAGGCCGATTGATTACACAGTGTCCTAGTTCTATAGGTAGAATGACCTCTATAATAGTCTTTCTCAGGAGTCCTAGCGCATATTTGTGCGAATTTCGGCGAAAACAACGGATAATTCCAATTGGCCAAGTCGATGAGCGTGACCTGGGATCGAAACCGGCACTTTCTATCTACCAGATTTAATCGTAGAACCAGTGTTGGGCATGATTGATTAAAAAGTAATTGAATTAGAATTAAATTACAATTATAATTATTTTACTGTCAATTAATTAACAAGTAATTGATTGCAAATAAATTGAATTACTTATTCAATTTATTTGTAATAATTCAATTTATTTGTAATCAATCACTTGTTAATCGATTGACAGTAAAATAATTATAATTATAATTTAATTATTATTCAATTAATTTTTAAGCAATTATGCCCAACACTGCGTATTACCACTTGGCAAGTAGCGGGGCTGTGGGGGTTAAGATAATAGGAATTTGAGAAACGGTAGTTCGGTAATTAGGTAGTTTTATTCTTAGTTATTTTATATTAGTTGACATGCAGTAGAACTGCTAAATAGTAATTTAGCAATAATATTTTGAATACAGCCTTTGGTTTACAGTAAAAGGATGTCGAATTTTTACTTTTGATGAAATTAGTTTTTACTACACGCAAATAAATATTAAAAAATATAAGGAGGTGTACTTAATAAAAATTTTTGCATGAATTGTTTTCAGAATTTTTATTTTCTTCTGCATTCAATAAAAGGAAAATTGGTTTCGTAAAAGTTTTTGAATGGAGTTCTCGATTAATATTTACGTTTCAAGAGATCTAAAACATGTTCTAACAATTTTGGGATAATTTCTGTCTGTGTGTTTCTAACAAAACTTTTATGGCAATTGCATTTCAGAAACTGCAGTACCGAATTTCACAACAGTGGCTATGTAGTTGCATTTTTACATAAAATAGTGTGTGTCAATTTTTGGTGAAAATTGTCCAACGAGAGGCGTTGCCATATCGCTTTTTCTAATTTTTTGACACAAATAGGTCAACATTTCCTATAAAAGTACACAATCGGAATTATTTTTAACGAATCGCTATTAAATTCAAGATAATTGTTTATTATAATAATAGTCAACTAGGAAAAAAATTTCAGACACATAGAAGCAATGTTTCATCCCAGAGTAAGGAAAGGGGAGGGGAGCAAAGTTTCAATATAGATACCTTTCAAAAAAGAACTCGTCAATACCTTTGAACGGATAGTTAAACCATTTATCTGCGATTATTTAAAACAAGGTTATTCATTTTATTTATTTATTTTATTATTTTTAATTTTTAACAAAATAAATAAGTAAATGCATAAAAATATATTTAAAAAAAAAAAAAAAAAAAAAAAAAACCTGCATTTTTAAAAATCGCATTACAGTAGAACATAAAATTGACTTTCTTTGGATATTTTGCAATATATTTCTGTGAGAAAAAGTCGTCTGCATTCAACATAGAAAATTATTCAATAAAAAGTAATTTTAATAAATTATTGGTACTGAGTAAATTTATGTACTAAAATTTAGAAGAAGTCTTTTAATGACCACAAAATACTAGTTTTTAAGAAGAAATTAGTAATTAATTTTTTTTAAATTAAATTTTATCGTAAGTCATGCAATGTCAGAAACAGAAATTGGAATTTTAATCAGCAAAATAAAATAAAGAAAACATTTTTTTTTTTTTTTTGTAAAAGGACAATATATATATATATATATATATATATATATATATATATATATAATTCATTTAAACAAAACACAGTGCTTTTAACTTTAAATAGGCAAAGCAAACAATTTTAAGAATTAATTTTCAAAAACTTCATCTACATTTGCTGTAACATTTCATTTATAAAAAGGCATAGTAAGCAATTTCAAGAATTAATTTTCTAAAACTTCATATACATTTGTAAAATATTTCTCAAAAAGTAATTTATTATTAAGAAAACAAAGATTAAAATTTAGTGTACTTTCATTATAAGAGTATCTAATTAAGTAAATTTTGAAAAAAGAAAAATAGATAAAAAAAAAAAAAAAAAAAAAAAAGGATTCGACATTTAATTATAAGCATTAATTCATTATTATTATTATTATTATTATTAATTTGTAGATAAAAGTTACTTAAAGTTATTATTATTATTATTATCGTACAAAGGTTTGAAAAATATCCTCGAGAAACACCACTCGATTTTCCGATCATTGAGTAATTAACGACTGTATAAATAAATTAAAGTAAAAGAATTTGTTAATTAAATAATGCAAAAAAATATAATAGTGTTACGTATTTGGGCGTTCGGGAGTTGTCCGAGAATGAAAGGCGAAACTTACAAAAATTAAATAATTTATTCACAGAAAGTTCCAGAAAAAATACAGGTCTATAAACCAAGTATCAGCTTCAATTCAACCAGTAAACACAGCTTAAACAACAGCAAATCCACAGTACAAACTGTATAGAAATAACACTTAAAGAAAGTCTTTTTCAAAGAGGCTCAAAGCAATGCAAGCATTAGCGAAACTGGCTCAGAACTGAACTACCTGCTTTGGCGAGAAAGCGCTCCTTATATACTCATGTAGAAAAGTGTAGAAAATTCCAGAAATTTCCGTATCTCATCTGCCAATGAGATTAGAGCTTCCATATTTGGTATATCCCTAATAAGAATTTTCTCGCCAAGATGGAAAAATTACGCCAAATTTGGCGCCAAATCCATTACCTGCCTTATTGGGGCTTTTTAATGCGTTTTTAAGGGAAAATAAGGCTATTTTAAATATAAAACGACTAGAAATGCACAAAATTAGCACTTTTTCAACTTACTGATCCTCTTTGGAAGAATTTATACAAACACAAACACAATTATCTACAATTTTGTAACAATAGGGTGTTTGAGTGTTTTTCTTTATACAGTATGTTGTTTAATTTAACGCTATTGACCTTCAAATAATTAGAGCCCATAAATCACAATGATTATGAAATTTCATTTTATTCCCGTAAAAACCTGCCAGAACTAGACTCATCAAAATCTATCTAGTTAGTGCGACGGTGACCTATAACTTGTATATAAATTCCTCTTGTACTTTTAACAATATTTTCAGTCCTATTTAATCACAAATAATTAATGTAGAAACACAATTAATATTTCCAAATAAAAACAGTGGGTGCCGATAATGCGGAATACTTTCACTCCTTAACCTAATGTCTTTTTTTTTTTTTTTTTTAGTTTTATAAGCGTATGGAATAATCCACAAATATGTATCGAATTAAAACATTTTAAAAATTCCAAAACACCTAGAAGTATGAAACTTTTCACTATCAAAAGAATTTCGTTACATACCTCTTAATTTACTGTACATGGGTATAGTATGCTGACTTCCCAATCTGCTGCTGCAAGCGTGGAGCAAGTGAATCCACGGAATACAAATTTTTCATCATATTTTTTCCCCTTCAGTTAATACATTGTTAAATTAAAAAAAAAAAAAAAAAAAAAAAAAAAAAAAAAAAAACTTTTATTTTTTAAAAGTCATTTATTTGAAGTTAACGACTAAAATTTTTCAGAATGTAAGTACGATAGCAACTGAGCAAAATGAGGTCAAAGTCGAACTATTCCATAACGTTAGTACATATTTCTAGAGCTGCCAACCCTCGGGATTAATTCATACCACTATTATTTAAAAATTATTTTTGACTTATTTATAGAGTAACTACGTTTATCGCGTCTAGTACTGAGAACGATTCCCAAGGCCTGGAGGTGTTTCAAATTGACTGACAGGCTGGGATTTGGTAAATATCCATTTATTCTGCGATCACTTATTGCTATTTTCTTTTAACCACAAAGGTTATCACCCTTATTTTAACACTAAATACGTCGAGTCAACATTTGCGCAGAGGATCCCTTTGTCTCAAAAAACGTTGTTGAAGAATAAACATAGAATTTTTGCTTAAATATGACACGGATTTTTCTATAAAAACTTATTGGTATTTAAAAATCCAGTAAGCTCGCAAGTCTTCTTATCCCATCCAACCTAGTTGAATTGCCAAAGAAGTAATTATATCTGAGAAAAACAAAAAAAAAAAAAAAAAATATGTGCAAGAATAAAAAAAGTTTATCGTGTAATAACGAATAATTTTATTCTCAGTGTATCACAGAATTTAATTCGAAGATATTTTTAGAATGTCTTATAATAAACAGTTAAATACGCAAAATAAGTTGAAAAAATTTCTTGTTCTTCTTTATATATCTGCATTACTTTACATCTCTCTGAATGTAAGAAATATCCACAAGACATTTTCTTTCTAATGAAAAAAAAAAAAAAAAAAACTTTTTTTTTTTCTTTTTTTTTTCTTTTAATAAAATATTACGCTATTTTTTTTTCTCAATTCAAATATAAATAGAAGAGTAAATTATTTGAATTTTCTTGGGGGACACTTATATTATTTTGGACATTCATTGTGCAATGTAAACACGATGATTTTATCTTAAAAATTTAAATCGATTTATGAAAACGTTAAATTTAAAACGGAATTAAAACTATGAAAATCAATTCCTAAGATATATTTATTTCAAACGTAAATGTCATTTTAATATTAATTAAGCGAGAGATTATCTATTTATTTTATTAACTTTAAAACAGTTTTTAACACTTTCAACATAACTTAAAGGTGTTTATGACTTCGATCTGTCTGTTTGTCCACATGCTAACATCCGTTGATTTCCTTAACGGGTTTTGAAATGTTTAAGTATGGTAGTGAGAAAAAAATATCAAAAATATCTGGGATACGATTGTTTCTACGGATAAATTTTTAATAATAATAATATAATAATAATAGAAGTAATATTCAAAATAAATCCATTTTCCGACCCCATGTAGAATACAAAATAATAATAATAATAAAGGAAAAAAAAAGTAAACAAAAGAAAGAAAGGAAAAGATAAAGGAAAGGAATGAAAGAAAACATTAATGACTTAATAAAATAAAATAGTAATAATAACAATAACCAAATTTATGTTTAATACGATAATCTTGATTCTACTACATGTTATTTTAAAACTTTTCAACTTGGCAAAGTTATACAGACGATATTTACACTTTTCTTTTACTTTATAGTCGATACTTACAAGTTACAATACTTATGACATCTCCCGTAGTTTGGTATGTTTTTTAGGTTACAACCAATCGCGACTGAAAAGCAAAAGTAAATGCATCGTCATCGCTTAATCTGGTGGAATGAAACAAACAATTCTTTTGATTTTATTGGAAAAACTATCGCAAATAACCAATTCCAGAGTTGGAAGTCTCCGCTTTTGTATCAGGACACTTTCAGCGAGGTGAAATTTTCGGATTTTTATCCTATCATAGTCAGTTTTATCCTATTTAATTTCAACACATGACTATAAAAATACGTTAAGGATTTCTGTATTGAAATTGGCAGAAAAAAATATGAAATATTTCATCTCTGAAAGCATCCTGAAAAAAGGGTGGAGACTTTGAGCTCTGCTGTTCTTCGTTTTGTTTCTGACGCCTACTCTGTACATATTTTTTGAAAACAAAATAATATAATAATTAAGATAAGTAGCAGGGGTCGTAGTCTTTGCTTTTTTTCAGGACACTTTCAAGGATGAGAAATTTTTGCCTCTTTTGGAGCCACTTTTTTCTTAGAAAAATCTTTGTTGTATTTTTAAAGTAGTATGTCGTAATTAAATAGTATAGAAATTATTGCATAGAAAAGTGGTAGCAAAAAATGCATAAATTTCTCATTTCTTAAAGTGTTCTGAAAAAAAGCTGAAGACTACGACCCCTCAAATAGTATTTGAAAGTTTATATCTTATTTAACACTTTCGCGGATTCACGTCATTTTAAAATCTGTAACTCCACCAGTGGGCGTTTCTTTCGCGATTTGTATGCTACTTATTTCTTAAGAATATACCCAATATTCAAATTGGTACAGTCAAATATGATATAAATACAAATATTTTGATTAGGAAGAATATAATTATAATGTATATCCATTTGTAATATAAATGTGAATATAGATAATTTTGCTCTGAAATATTGTAACTTAGTAGAATAATGCTCAAAGGCAGACCTTACTGCCAAAAAGACAATAGCATGCGGTCGCGAAAGTGTTAATCATCAATAGGTCGATGCATAGAAAAACTCTTCTTTTTTTGCAGTTAATTGTGACAACGATTTAAAATCTCAATTCACACAAATATGATCTTGAATATAATTTTCATTATATTTCCCAGTAGATTGCAATTTTACTTTCTCACTGGTATTTAACTTTTGCTCAATTCAAGATTTGTATTGTTTAATATACCACTTTATATTAAGAATTCTGAGCTTTCTTTTTGGGTGTATTTGGCTAAAATTAATCTCAATGCACTTAACATCCATTTTGAAAATTTCAAAATAAGTGATATACACAATAATAATAAATTGCTCATTTTTTTTCAAAAAAACTCTATATCAATAAGTAAAATAATAATGTGTTGACAAAAAGATCTCTATATACTTAAAGGCAGCGTTGTCAACATTTTAATTTACTCCAGGGCATTTTTAGTCCCGCCCTTATTTCATACCACTTTTATTTTATAAGTAAATATTTCTTATTTTATCGTAGTTATATATTGGAGCATATTATTCTATAATTAAAGTGATGTAAAATAAAGACGGGGCTGAAAATGCTTCGGAATAATTTAAATTGTTGGCAACTATGGTAATATATATAATTTATTCCGGAGTACTGTTGGATCCGACCTTTTTTCACACTAGTATACTTCTTTTTATTCTCGTAATTACGCTTCTTCGTAATTACGCGTTGAAGAAAATTTCTTCAAAATCAAAGTGGTATGAAAAAGAAGGCGGGAATAACAGCACTCCGGAATAAATTATAAATGTTACCAGGTTTGTATAAGATAACATAAAATCTACATTTATTATTATTATTATTATTATTATTTTTAATTTTCACTCATAATTCTCTGGAATTACACAGGGCAGCCCTGGAAATCGCCCGTGGCAAACTAGTGAGCTTTGGCAGTTTTTTTGAGAACCACAGGCCTGGTAATATGCTTATTTAACTCGTTTCTTAATGTGAATCTTTAACTTTGCTGGGATAAAAAGCTATAAGGATCATTATAAGTTTTATAATCATAAATTCTTTGGTGGAGAAAATAAGAAATAATATTATCCCATCTCAAGATAAAGAAAGAAAAAATGACAACTGG
Organism: Salticus scenicus; assembly: GCA_963930645.1. NCBI lineage: Eukaryota > Metazoa > Arthropoda > Arachnida > Araneae > Salticidae > Salticus > Salticus scenicus. The sequence goes on along the minus strand of OZ005660.1, from coordinate 43,301,376 downwards.
CGGTCGATACAAAATTAATATCCGGGAGCATTTTTACATCTTGCACACGAATACGGAGCATATAGACAAAATGTGGAAGTGTAAAGATAAAAAACTCCGTGATGGATAAAAAACTCCGTTAACCCATGTAAATAAACATCCTGCGATTTATGATTTTTGATTGATCATTAATCTTTGATAGCTTTAAAAATGGGAGAGTTAATGTTTGCGTATACGTAGTTTGAATTATTTAGTAAAAAATGTCATATATCTTCAAATATTGAATATTTGTATATTCTGGTTGTAATACATTGCTTCCATTGCAGTAAGTCACTTTTGTTATGATGATATTGCAGTTATTTCAGAAAATTGCATGTTATAAAAAATCCTAGAATTTTGTGGCATCACGAAACTTTCTTCAATGTTATTCTGAATATCATGACGACATACTGTTTGGCACGAACAAATGTTTATTAATAGCTTATCTAAATAAAGGTTTTACGAATGAAATTTGGTGTAATTTTAATCAATAGATGCTGAGATGTAGTAATGTGGAAAATAACTGAAAGTGAATGATAGTAGCGCCACCTGTTGGATGATGTAAAGTTTGTCAATATTAGTTTTTAAAATGGTTACCTTACATGTCAAATTTGGTGTATTTATATACCGTAGAATTTGCTTCTGCTTTACCTGGTAATTTCCAGCACAGCAGCGCAACCTATACGCCTATGTACTCTTAAATTTAATTAGCCTAGGGTTTTATAATGGCCCTATTATATACCACATTTCGTGCATTTATATGCTATAAAATCTGAGATATAGCCTTTCCGTTCATGATATAACTGCTACATAGCAGCACCAAGTATCGGCTGATATGCACCCAACTTAAATAAGTATAATGTTTCATAATGACACTCTAACATACCGAGTTTTATTTGATTATTACCAATAGAACCTGAGATATAGCCTTCCCTTAAAATCGCAGAAGAGCATTCCTAACTTTTGAGCGATTTCACCAAAAGTTGCTAGGTATTAATTTATGTCAAGGTGCAACGACATATAAATACAAATAAAATTGTATGTAGAAGCTCCTTATGTAAATTGTCCGTAAAATATTTGTCACGCACACAGAGACAGAAAGACGGACAGATAGACATTTTTAAAAACTGGTCATATCATGTCCTGAAAGTCTCAAAAACTTGTAAATTAATCTGAAATTGAAAGTAAAAGAATTTTACGAATTCAATAATTTATTCTATTACATAATAGATAAATAAATAAATAAAAATAAAAATGAAAAAACTAAAAAAATCTGCGAATTTAATATCATTCTTCTATTAAAAAAAAAAAAAAAAAAAAACGCAAATTCTTCATTGGAATATTCAAGACATAATATGTTGTTTACTTCTCTAAAGTTTCAATTTGTAAAGATCTTTCTAGATATTTGACCAAAAGTCTAAAATTAAAATTATCCGGATAAATCTTTAGCAAGGTAGTATATATAAAGCATAGTTACCAACTCTCTCATGTCTCACAAGAGATTTCTTACCAGAATTTTTTTATTTCAATGTTTAATATATTTTATCGAGAAAATAAATATCCTATCGTATTCTACTGCGTATAATCCGCAAATATGTTGAATCTGTTTCACACAGGAAATTTGAATTAACAGACATTTTATACGATGATTTGTTTCCATCAAATATAACTTTGCCAGTAAATTAAATTTTCTGGTATGAAACCCACTTATCTAACCTTCGGATATTGCGTAGGAAAATATAGTGTATTTCTCTTTAAAAATAATGGGGTTAAATCTGATTTAAAATCAAAAGTTTTGGCAGCTACGAGGGTGAATCAAATATAAACGAGACTTATTTTTTTAAATATTTATTTTGATTTTAAACGCACAAACAATCATAGTTTATTTTTCTACATAATCTCCTGATTTAGAAACACATTTTTCCCAGCGTATAGGTAATTTTTTAATTCCTTCCAGGTAAAAAGAGTCAGGTCGTGTTTGTAGCCAATTGCGCACATATGCTTCAACTTCATTATCGCTGTGGAATTTTTGCCCTCCCAAAGCTTCCTTGAGAGGACCAAAGACATGGAAGTCGCAGGGAGACAGGTCTGGACTGTATGGAGGGTGTTCCAGCTGTAATGCTGGTGCGGGGTCTGCGGTCATGGCTCTCATTTTCAACACGTTCACGGCCCTCCACGAACTGTTTATGCCAAGCAAACACTCTAGCTCGCGACAGCGTCTCTTCCCCGAACTGTGCAGTCAATCTTCTCAAGATTTCGGCCGGTTTTACACCTTCTGCAGCTAAAAACTTGATAACAATACGTTGCGCAATAGAGGGAGGTACCTCCTGCTCGGACATCGTAACGATGGACACTGAGCGAGTCTATGATGATGAGTCACGTGCTTCCCCCACTCCTGACAAACCAACCTAACAGCCAATAACAGCGGAACGTTCTTCCATCACTATTGCGCGCGCAGGTCCAAAAGTCTCGTTTATATTTGATTCACCCTCGTATGATATAAAGAAAGAAAAAAAATTTAAGGATTTTTCTAGATATTTGACCAAAAGTCTAAAATAAAATTATCCGGTTATGTTTAGCAAGGTAGTATGTACACAACATAGCTACCAACTCTTCCATGTTTCAAAAGAGATTTCTTAACAGAAATTTTCTATTTCAATTTTTAATATATTTTATCCAGAAAATAAATATAGTATCGTATTCTACTGCGTATAATCCGCAAATCTGTTGAATCAGTTTAACACAGGAAATTTGAATTAACAGACATTTTATACGATGATTTGTCTCCATCAAATATAACTTTGCCAGTAAATTAAATTTTCTGGTATGAAACCCACTTATCTAGCCTTCGGATATTGCGTAGGAAAATGTAGTGTATTTCTCTTTAAAAATAATGGGGTTAAATCTGATTTAAAATCAAAAGTTTTTACAGCTATGATATAAAGATAGAAAAGTACTTCTAAATATGCGAATTTTAATAGACTAGTTGATGTTTTAATATTAGATGTAGGAGAAATTTAAACTATATTGAATAAAAAGAAAGAAGAAAAAAGAAATATTTCAAGTCTGATAAAATGTAAATTTTTTCATATGCAGTAAAACCTCGCTTATCCGATGTAATGTGGACCGTCGGATAAAACGCATACTCTGTTGTAAATCGAGGGAAAATATACGGAAAAGTTTAAATTGAATGAGAACTTATTCAAAAAAGTAAATAAATAAATAAATAAATAAAATAAAATAATAATACATCTATTACATATTTAAATGTAATCCATACACAGTTACAAATGCAATACAATACATGCATACATAAATTAAAAAAAAAAAAAAAAAAAAAAAAAAAATGAGGCTATCTCGGTTAACCAGGAACTCGGTTAATCGGGGATCTGATAACCGAGACGCTACTGTATTTGTTTTTGCAAATTCTTTGAATAACATTAGAAAATGTATGTAATTTATACATAAGAAGTTTCAAATTAGCTAATTAAGTTTTTTTTTTTTTTTTTTTTTTTTTTTTTAATCATTATTACTATTATTATTGTAATTGTTTTTGAACATTTCACAAGAAAATGTTTTTGTTATTTGAAGGCAAGGAGACGCCATAAAGCCACTTTTAACTGTGTTAGAATAAGTGTAAATTGATATAGTTTATTACGAATATAAATTACACCGAAAGATCTCTAAAACGCATAAAAAATAAATAAATAAATAAATAAAAAAACTTTATCATTAAGGATTTCATTAAAGAGAAAGTTATATTACTTCTTATTCTAAAACATAATTAGGAACTTTTATCTCAAGCTTTCATTAAGTTTCTCTTTCTATAAATCACATCTGATATTAAATTCTCATTAATGCTAACCATAATAAAAATTATATTCACACATATTTTAATTCAGGTTTTTCATGGCAATACAAAATTTAAATAAATCTGAGCTTTAATTAAGAAAAAAATTTTCGCGAAGAGAAATATAATGAGAAATAGGAGAGTAATGTTCCTTTTCTCTATATGTATATATATATATATATAGACAGATATTTCTTATACATTTTTTTTTATATACATTTTTTTTCCTTTAAACATGTAATATAGTTTATTTTTTCCCTTTTGTAAAAACACATTAGCTTTTTATTATTTGCGAGTAAGAATTATTGAAATTTTGAATATCTTGCTGTACTTGATTAAAGCATATATCTATTTAAAATAATTAAATGAATAAATAAAATCTAGTAAAATAGTTGAACTCTTCTTAACCCATCACAAAATTTTCTACTACAGACAGTAATCTCTATGTTAAAAAATGTGAACATTACCTATCATATGGCACAGTTAAAGACTGAAATGCCACTTAACTGGCACTTTTCTCCAATGCATTTACTTTATCTTAATCTGCTAATTTGTTTTATTAGAGATGATTACATAGTTCAGTTTTTAGGCAATTCCATAATATTTGTAATACATAATATAATAATCCACATAATGCACGTTTATGTGAAATTTTGAACTATTCTCCTATGCGCAGGAAAATCTTACATTTCGAATAACTTACGAAGTTTTTAAATTATAATAATAACAAGTCAGTCTTCGTCCACTTAGCGGTCGATAGTTTCACACGATTTATTTATTTATTTATTTATTTTCAAATTTGTCACATTCGCCAAATTAAAAACAGTGACTAAATATCGTGATAAATAGAGAATAATAATAATAATAATAATAATAATAATAATAATAATATTAATAATAATAATAAAGATCTTTTAAAATTTAGCAGCGACATTTGTGAAAATAATGGTATTTTAGAAACAAAATCTAATTATTTATGAAAATTAATTTCAACGTATATTGCATTAAAAACATCTCTAGTTTATTTATCGAAGGGTTAATTAAGAAATATCTCATATTTATTACTTTTTATAACTTTATCTAAATCCGATACTGACAACAGAGAGTACCATACATTTTAGATTTGAGTTTATTGACATTTATACTTTTCAAAAAAAATATTAATAACAATATTTTTTTTTTTAAATTATTTATTGTAATTTCTTAAACTCTCTCTCTGTATATATATATATATATATATATATATACGAGGTGTGGCTATTAAATAACGAGACTATTGCTGTAAAGCATTTTATTTTAAATTTAAACATATTTAGTTATTATAATCTTCAATATACACACCTCCTCTATCCCTACAACGCTCCATGCGAATTTTCCATTGTTCGAAACAGTGCTGGAAGCTTTGTTCTGTGAGCTCCTGCATGAGGCGTGCCGCTTTTTCTTTCACAGCTTCAACTTACTCAAATCTTGTACAGTTTAATGCTGATTTCACTTTGGGGAACAGATAAAAGTCACATGGGGCCAGGTCAGGTTAATAAGGCGGATGGTCTAAAACATGGATGTTGTACTTAGCTAGAAACATCTTGAGATACAATGCAGTGTGAGCCGGCGAATTGTCTTGACGGAGAACCCATGACTTGTTCTTCCACAATTCGGGTCGTTATTTCCTTACTCTTTCACGGAGTTTGAGCAAGCACCTAATGATATTTATGATAGTCAGATCGAACCAGATTATCGACTTTTTCGATATTTTCACCCATTTTGGACGTGAAAGGGTGACCCGGGCGGTCATCATCTCCAACGTCTTCTTGGCCATCTTGGAAACACTTGAACCACATAAAAACTCGCGCACGTGATAAACATTCATCACCATAAACTTGTTTTAAGAAAAGATAAGTTTCACTAGCGGTTTTACCAAGTTTTACGTGAAATTTCACTACAATTCGTTGCTCTAATTTTACACTTATCGTGTTTTCGGCAAAACGAAGCAAACACCTCTTACACAAACGAAGGTTATGGCCAGACTGATTTCTCTACAAACACGAGAGGCACTGCAATCGAAAGAGAAGGTTTTACGCTACACAGCGGTCGGTCGTCCGGATTTGGCGCATATGTAGTTCATCTGTAGCAGCTTCGTTATTTAATAGACACAACTCGTATATATATTACGTTTTCCTCTACTTTAATTAAATATTTGGACTATAATTTGTTTTTTTATAGCGATGACCGAGAAATAAAACCGCGAAATAGCCTGGTGGTCTTACAGAGGTTTTTATATAGGTCTTCTTTTTTAAATACGATTGTTTTTTTAAATCACACACTCACACACACACACAAAAAAAAAAAAAAAAAAAAAAAAAAAAATCAATGCAAAAATTAAAGAGTATGATTTAGCAGACATGTGTTATCAGGGGTGATTAAATTGTAATTTACGATTGAAGATTTATTTTGTAGAAAACGTGTTATTAAAGCAGTAAATATTATTAGAATTAATTTATGTCCCGTTTATGTTAAAGATTTATATACACTCATGTCCATAAATTAAGGATAATGCTAGCTGAGTCAAATAAAGGTTCAGAAGCAAAACAAACATGACTTATTCATAAAGTCCATTTATTAAACAAAAGATCAAGCACAAAAAAAGTGGTTTATGTAGGATACCATTTATAAAAACTACGATTTTTGCTCCCTGAAGCAATTACAAAAAATATCTCCCTTACAAAAACTTAACATTACATGGTTCGTATGATGGTTAATACATTGTATGTCTATCAGATGATAAAATAAAGTCCTTACAACGCCTAGGAATGTTGAGTATTAAATTATTGATCTGATCTTGGGGAAGATTACTCTATTCAGTAAGCAATGATTTCCGAAGTTCCGGTACACATGTAGGAGGTGGTTGACGGACTACAACTCGTCGGAAAAGCATGTCCTACACATGCTCTATCGGATTCTAGTCAGGTGAGAATGCTGGCCATTCCATGCGGGTGATAGCTTCAGATTGTAGGCATCCGTGTTCAACTTTTGCACGGTGAGGACGCGCATTGTCATCCATAAACACAAATTCTGGGCTCATGGTACCCCTAAACAAACGTACATGTTGCTCCCGAATGATGTTTCGATAAATTTGGCCTATCATTCTTCCAATATGAACATGCAAATCTGTTCTGGTGCCCAATATATCCCCCCCCCCTCCAAACGAGCACTCCTGCCCCACAGTAACGGTGTCGTTCAAAGATGTTGTTTTTGTGGTAATGGGTACCTGACGCTCTACATATGAAAGTCTGGCGTGAATCACGCTGCAAGCTAAACCTGGACTCGTCGGAAAACATCACACAAGCTCACTGTGCCGCTGTTCACATTGCATGTTCTCTACTCCAAGTTAACTGTTGGCACAGTGCATTGCCGTGAGTGGAAGACATCTAACAGGCCTGCGAGAATATAGACCAATATCTCCCAATCGTCTATAAACGGTTTGTCTTGAAACTGTGGCACTCGTCGCTGCAAACAGCTGACGAGACAGGTCTGTTGCTGTGCTTTATCTGCTTATTTTGGCTTTTACTGCCAAATACTGGTGGTCATTCGGCATTGTAACTCGGGGCCGAACAGTACTGTAACGTCGACTAGCATTTCCATCATTTTGGAATCGTTGCCAAAGCCTAGAGATGACACTTTGGGCGATTCTAAGTTCCACCGATACTTCTATCTGAGTGCCCCACATTCTAGTCTGCCGATATATCTACCACGCAAAAAATTATCTACATGTGTCCTCTGTGTCATAACCATTCGGTTGTGGCACTGAGCGGCACACAGAACGCTTGTGAACAATTTTCCTTCTTTGCTCCCATTCCTTATCTACCCTTTTCTTACACTTTCGTCATTGTAACATCATATCGGCGTCATCTGATGGCTTCCTATAATTTGATAATTATTCTTAAAGATGTCTGTGGTATTTCTACAGGTGAAATTTTTGCATTAAAGTTAGATTTCAGTGTGAATCTGAATTATCCTTAATTTATGGACATGAGTGTATTATTTTCAATTTTTTTATTGCATTAAGGAAAGAGAAAATACCTTTCGTTAATTAAATATATACTTTTATCTCTTTGCCTGCCTTATTTCACTAAAGCGCTCTAAACAGTGCTGCCAAATTTAAGGACTCTTTTATTCAACTGCCACCAAAAAGTTTTAGGAGCGATATTTTATATACATTATGGGCGAATAACCTTGGAAGTGATTAGGCAACCGCTACAATTAAAATTTAGTCGTGGATATTGAGTTAAAAAAAGTCCCTAAATTTGGTAACGAGTGAAAGTAAATTGGACCGGGAAAGGGTTTTCAATTCAAATTGTATTTCTGCTTCCCTGAAAGAAATTGAAGGTATTCACTTCCGGAAAAGAAAAAAGTTTCTGCAACTGGATTTTCAAAAGTCCATTACTCATGCATTTTAAGATATCTGAGAAAAAAAAAATTATTATTATTATTATTATTATTATTTTTGAGTATAAAATGTTACAATTACCATTTTTCACTGTACTGCAGGTTTTGTATGTACAAGCCTTTTTTTTTCTTTCTTTCTTTTTTTTTTTTTAAGGATGTTTTCACCAGTAATGTTAGACAATATATCTGTACTAATAAGTATAAAGGATTTAAGTCCAAAAATGTCGATTTTGAGTTACTTACATAGTCAGACGCAGAAAAAAATTCTCCATCGATTGGTATAAAGGATTTAAGCCCATGTTATTTAGTCTTTGAGAAAATCCATTGGTAAAAAAGATTCAAGTCAGAAATTTAGCATTCATGTTTGGTATAAAAGGTTTAAGTCAATTTGTTCCCTTTATAAAATGAAGGTTGGCAATCACTTGAATGGTATAAAGGGTATAAGTCAACATAATCCGTTTTTCCTGATCGAGTCTTCTGATTCGTTTTCGGTATAAAGGATTTAAGTCCACTTTTCACTTTTTGCGCTGTACCACTTGGTGGTCAATAGGTTTTTAATCCAATGCAATAATGAGATTATAATTATTCAATTGTTTATTACTGTATTTTATGCTTTAATTTATAAATATAGAACTGGTATTGATAAGTTTATTATTGTATTTTATGTTTTAATTTATAAATATAGAACTGGTATTTATTAAAAAAAATTACCCACTTTTCAATTGAAAATTAATATCTATAAATAATTCACTACATCATTCTTTACCAATAATTTACAACATTTAACATCAGAGAAAAGTAGACTTAGCCTATGAACAGAAAGGACTTGAAAAAGCAGAAGACAAAACTGATACCTCTAAACTGTGTTTAGTTTTTGATTTACAACAGTGTCTAGCAACTCCATTTCTGTCATCATCTGTAGCTTTCTACAAACGCCAACTTTGTACTTTAAATTTGATTATGCATGACAATGCCACAGGTAAGTCATGTCATTACATGTGGCATGATGCAATAGCCGGCCGTAGAACTAACGAAATAGCTTCATGTCTTTACGACTACATACGAAATGTACCTGACACTGTTACAAGTGTAACTTTCTATTCTGACACATGCAGTGCTCAAAACAAAAATGCCCATGTGTCAGGGATGTTTTTTCTAAAGGCGATGGCTGACTTCCCTCATCTCAGCATGAATCACAAATTTCTAATTTCCGGTCACTCGCACATGGAATGTGGCGTAGACCATGCTCTAATTGAGAGACAAAAGAAAAGTATGGCATTTCAAGTATTCCACCCACATGATTGGTATCAACTTGTTCGGTCTACAGGGAAGAGAAATCAATTCACTGTTAGAGAGATGACTCAAGATGATTTTTTTGATTTTGCACTACTGTCAATAAGCACTCTCGTTGTGAGAAAGAATAATGTCGATGGGAAGCCGTTCAAGTGGCAAGAGATAAAATGGTTGGTGTTGCCAGGAAGGAGGTCAGGTATTTTATAGGTACAGTCTTATTGAAGGCACTTTAAAAAAATCAGTTTTCTTCAACGAGGCAAAACAAATTTCCAAATTACCCAGATTAACAAACCTGTTCCAATCTCAGCGGAGAAGAAGAGAGATCAACTTACTTTCCTTCCTCTTCTGCCTCCACTATTCCATAACGTCTACAAAACTTTACGAACATCAGCTGGCACAGAGAACATTGACCCTGACTTAGAATTTAGTGATACTGATGAAATTGACCATTTATGACCATGACCCATGATTCAGTGGAAGGAAACACGAATATAATATTGTGTTGGTCAATATTCTAATAATCCGAATGCTTCGTATTTTGTGCACTGTTAAAAATGTTTTCTTAAAAATGAGCTAAATTGTCTCAAAATAGCTCCGAAACAATATATACTTAAATTTGGAAACTCATGTACTCATTTTTGAGTATAGTGACATTTCAAACATGTGGATATTGGGATTCTTATTAGTCAACCCTATTTTTTAATTTGTAAATATACTCAAAAAGGAGTACATGGTTTTTCAAATTTAAGTATATATTGTATCGGAGCTATTTTGAGAGAATTTAGCTCATTTTTAAGGAACTAATTTTTACAGTGTGTTTCAACTTTAGTGTTTTGCTTGTGGATTATTAATGACGTACTTTGTTGCCATTTAATAGGATGATACATATTTTCGTTTTTTATGTATTATTTTGCTTTTTAACCTATTAGTATTATTATTTGATTTTCATCATCATTATTATTATTAACTATTTTCAACTACAGTCTATCGTTTATTATGATTTATATTCTTCTAATCTTAAAAAGTTTTATAACACAAAAGGACAATGAAATTATATAACAACAGCTTCTAGAGGTAAAACACAAAAATATCTAATCATTTTTTAAACTGATTCACCTCTCAATCAGTTTAGCTTGATGTTGGATAGATACAAGTACAATCTAACTACCCTTCCATCTGTGGTCTTAAGGTGAAGCTTAGATACATTTTGAATGTCAAATTGATATTCGGGCATGCGTTGTGAAATGCCCCCCCCCCCCCAAAAAAAAAAAAAAAAAAAAAAAAAAAAAAAAAACTCATTTAAATAAATTAGTTAAACCTGAAAGGGAAAACAAAATTATTATTATTAAATGAGATCAATGCAATCTATTTAATTAATTTCTTTATTAAGAATCATCAATTAAGATTTCACATAGTTTATATTAAAAAACTGATCTATCATAAATTTCAGAGATGAGTGCAGAGATTTCGGGATAGATATGTTTCTCCAAAAATAAACACATTTTACAATTTTAATTAGACTGACTGACCAAATAAATTAAAGTTTACTTTCTCACCGTCACCAGGTTATGGGGGAGGCAGGAACAAACTTTGTATAAGATGCAAACACAGGACCGGTGCACCATAGTAATACTCTTGCAGGCACAATGTAGCACAATCACACAACATTTGAAAATCGACTTCTTAATTTTTTTAGTTATTAATTGTTATTAATTGAGGCCAAAGCTGGGCCCTCTGTAAAGATACAATGCTCATAGCTTTAAGAGCAGTAAAATTTGCCTTTCTACAACCTTTAGGAAGTATAGGCAAAAGACCATCTAGCAGAGAGAGAAAACAATCATCTCCAGAAAAATTCGAGACCATCTGCGAGAGAGTTTTTCTTTTTCTATTTATTTTTCTTCTCTCTTGGGGCCCTCTCACTATCATTTTTGTAGGAGGTCTCGTTTTATTAATTTTTTATTGGGTTTCTTTACTTTGTTGGATCCTCCTGCATTTTTTATTGGGTTTTTTCTTCTCCAATCCTCTTGCTTCCAGATCTCATGGTATATTTCTCTTTATTCAGTGGCGGGAACCTGAGGTTCCATCTGTGTGGTCATGTCATTGAGTGCTAGTTGTAAACAGGGTCGTAAATCGGTTGTGAATCAGTAATATACTTTTTATGGCTTTTCTTTTTATGAATACCTTTTGTGATTTCTTCTTTTTTTAAAAAAAAATAACGGCTGCACTCTGTCCAGCACTTGAGTAGTATTGCACACCAGATATTTTTTATTTGGTATATTTTATCAAGTGCATATTATCTTTACTTAATTACTTCATAGACATTGAAGGTCTTTGAGCATTAATTTTCAATAATTATGTAATAATTCCTATCTTTAATATGAGAGTCCATAATATTGTATTCAATTCCTTGTTTGAGGTAATAAATTCTTTCAATAATGTTGATCTTTCATAATTCACTAACTTGGATTTATCATGGATTAACCCCTTACCTAATAACCTTTCATTAATCTTAGATTTCTAAGATGAAAGCATTGGGTAATCCTGCACCACTTTGTTCATGTATCTCATTAAAGTCATGCATTAATATGTTGAGGGAGTTAGAATTGATAATCCCTTATTTTTATTAGGTTTAAAATCTTTTGAACATCCCCTGAGATCATAAATCCAGTATTTCTTAATGCTGCAGCCAAGTATTTGGACTGTCAGCATAAACATATTGTTAAATGAATGTACAAGTTAAAGTGGTAAAAAAGAGTTAAGTCCTGGGTAGAGTGATACAAAGGATTTAAGTCCTGCAGGCATTTTTTCAAAACTATATAAATCTGTTAAAAATAAACAAACTTCAAAATTAAATGTATGTAGTTTATTCACAAAATTGTATAGTATGATAAAATTCTGGTTAAAACTGTATTGAACGTATAAATTTTTATACAGAATTTTTTGAACTTTATTTTTCGTCTCCTGAAAAATCAAGAATATGGACTTAAATCCTTTATACTTATCAGTACAGATATTTACTCTCAAGTTTCAAGGCTTTTTTCATAACAGAAATTACTATTTAGTATGAGTGGTGTAGAAAATTAAGGAAATTCAAAGACCGTACCAGCAGTGTACTGTTATGTACAGAAAGAGTTAATTGAGAAATCGAACTGAGGCTATAGTTACAGCTTTTAAAATTAAGTACAGTATATAAAAAAAAAAAAAAATAGCCAAAAAATGTCGTCAAACTTTCTAATACAAATACAGTGATTCTAATGCAATAAAATTACTAAAACAAGACTAACTTATTGAATAAATCATTTAAGTTACGAAAATATTTTATTGAAATAAAAATAATAGTAAGACTTCGAGGCAATTAACTTATATCCCAAAATTTTTGTCGAATATTTTAGTTTAAACATAAATTTTACCATTTTAAAAATGTAATATTATTAAAAAAAAAAAAAAAGAAAAAAAAAAACTTTTTTTGTTTTTTCAACGCTATTATCTATTAAAAGTCCATAAATTCCTGTGAAACAATCAAATATTGATATATACTGAAGTGGTGTTTTCAGAAATGATGGTTTTCTGTCAAATAACTTTCCCAATTTTTATTATTTTTTAAAAATAATTGCCAGTAACTTTCTGAAAATATATCCAAGTGAGATAGATTTTAGTATAAGTTTATTGCGAAATAAAGTATTTCTATCATTTTATACTTTAAATCTTCGGGGCAAACTTGACGTGGAGAAATACAGAATAAAAAATACTTCGATTATTTTATATGTCTTAAGTTTTCGAGTAAACTTCAGAGCTATCAAAGTCATTGAGTGATCGGTATTGTATTTTATGTCATACTGTATCTTTTCATGTGGAACATTATTTGGTAACAGTAAAACTTTTAACTGTAAAAGAATTTCCTTTTTCAATTCTTTCGTCAAGGAATTCGTTTACAAAGTCTATTCTAAGTTTTATCGATATTTTTTAAAAGTAACTTTTTCATAAAAGGAAAATAAATATTTTGTTAAACGGATTTATGTTATTAGAAATCACGATTGTGGGTTTCCGATTAGTAAAAATCTAAATAAGTCAACTGGTTTTTGTGCAAGAACTTACAACAACAACAACAACAATAATAATAATAATAATAAATCTAGATCTATGAGAGAAATTTCTTAAAATCCTAGGTTAATTTGATTATATTGTATAAAATTTAATTATTTTGACGCGTGTCGTACAAGTGTGTAGGAGTTTCAAAAATTCATAAAAATTGAAGAAATTAGTAGAATTAAACGTTGTTCAAAAGTTATTCTTGTGAAAAGGGGAATTTTTCTTGGTAAGAAAAAAAGAAAGAAAAAATAAATAAATACATAAAAAAAAAAATAATAAAAGTAAATAATAGTTAAAATTTTCGTCGATAGACGGCGCTGTACGTGAGCAAATCACACATTTCCTTGAAAAACTATTTTTATTTGCATGAAAATGTTTACAGGCATATAAGTCCAATTATATGTGTCAGCCATCCCCATACTTTTCAGCTTGTAAACGAGTTACATCAGTGCTAACTGCAACTTCAGTCGTCGGCTGTTACCTGACGGGAAACGTCTTCAACAACAATGCTTGATCCACCAAGTGAACACAACGCAATTAAAACTTCATACATGTGCAAGTAGGAGGCAGAATAAAAAATGAGCAAATGAGCTGTGTTAATCGTAAAACCGTACAGCGCCCTCTATCAGCAAAACCTTTAACTAATATATATATATATATATATATATATAGCGTAGGAGAGCGGGTTCGATTCCCGTGCTGGCCCTGGGTGTTTCTCCATTTCTTCATACTGTAATTCTGTCATGTGCTATCTGTAATTACCTGACGAAGATTTACAAGCGGACAACTAGTCAAGCATACAAATCTGATGTATATGTTATCAATAAACAATAAACAACGAAATAATGAAAACATAAAGAAAAGAAAGAAGAAAAATCGCCTTTCACGAGAATACCTTTTTCGTAAACCGCGTTCAATTTTTACCAATTCCTTAAATTTTTATGATTTTTTCAAATGTCTACAGACTTATGGGACACCCTGTATTATTCAGATCCACAAAAGCATAGTTTGTTCGGAATATGGAATAAAATAAATAACTTTAGTACTATGAAAGCAGACCAAATCTTGAAAATTGAGAGATAGTTAAGAGAAAATATATTTCAAAATAAAATACTTGTTAAGTTTTGTATTTTGAATTTTCGGGGTGAAGATGAAATGTAAATAACATTGCTTTTGATACAGGGATTAAGACTAAGTGTCTATTCAATTCAAATGATCACCCTGTCAAATGATCACCCTGAAAGTTTTTCTAAGGGTTTTAACCGGTATACACACGAGTTTATTGGAAAACGATGAAAAACAATCAAAGGCTAGGGCAACGATCACGACCTGGGTTCCAAATAGCATCAACGTACTACCGACTTTGAGAGTATTGCCTCTCTCCCACTAGTGGGTCCTTGTTGCGGAGAAACGTTGAAGAAAATTCTTTATTCCTACTTATTAATTTTTTGGATGTAAAGATCTATTAAAGTGAATGAGTGAACAGTATGATATTTTATCTCATAATTCCATCCTTCTATGTGAAATATTCCATTTATTTAAAGTTTTATTTATACATTTTTAGTATTAACTTTTGTAAAATGTAAAAGGATAGGATATTTTATCAATGTTTATTTACAGTCAATGAACACTATTACCATTGATTAAAATGGAAAAAAATAAATAAAATAAACTGCTAAAATTTCTTGTACTTTTGCTGTTTGAGAAACGGAAATTCAGTTCTAGGATAACTTTATAATTTATCGCTTTATTTGCATGGAGTTTTCATATAAGAAGTTCAAAAAACTTGGCTAATATTTTTGGTTTCGGGGTAAAACGTTTGCTGAAATATATGAGGTATACCATGCTTTTTACATGCCCAAAGTTTCAGGATAATTTAGGATAATGGAGAAAGCATCTGAAATCGAAAGTGTCTGGTCATTTATAGAGAGGTAGTGTATAAAATATCCATAAAATTGTTTCTTTTATGCCTATAGAAAAGAAGTAGGATACTTTAAGGTAATTGACAAAACATCTGAAATCGCAAGTGTCCGGCCATTTATGAAAAGGTAGTGTATAAAATATCTATAAAATTGATTATTTTATGCCTATAGAAAATAAGTAGGATAATTTAAGGTAATTGACAAAATATCTGAAATCGAATGTGTCTGGTCATTTGTGAAAAGGTAGTGTATAAAATAAGTACAATACTTTTAATAAACACCATAAAATGCAGCAACTCGCAATTATTGTTTTGGGTCGAAAGAAGATATGACCCTTTATCAGTCGAATAAAGAAGGCATAAATGCTGCAATCAAAGCGGCAACGCACTTTGATTGCAACACTTTTATGGAAGCCTAACTAATAGCAGAGGTGAATCGTCAGATCGGCAGATAAATTAGTTTAATAATTATTTGATATTTTTAGACGAGAGTGTTTTTTTAAATCGTAATTTTTTATCTATTAAAATTTAAGAATTTATATTATATTGTTGAATAGAATTATTATATCAAAAGGTCGATGTAATTACCGAAACGGTTAGACACAAATATCCAATACTAAAAGAGTTAATAAAGACTCAAATTGAGAGAAATAGGGTTTAGGGTTTCGTTACTACAAAATTAACATTTGTTTTAAACTTTCATTATAAAATTAAATCGTTGACCTTAAAAAAAAAAAAAAAAAAAAAAAAAAAAAAAAAAGTACGTTATATGATTTTGCAGACGGCAAACAATTGTTTCAAATTTCAGGGAATTTTCCATTCAATATCTACCACTAATTTTTAATTGTAAGGCTTGCCTAATCACATCGAGATTGATCATTTATCACGTTTATCACATATGACTCTTCAAAATTATTGATGATTATTGAATAAAAATGTCCCTAAATTCGGCGCCGCTTCATCAAACAATCACATTTTTGTTAATAAATATTCGATTTTTCGATCCATGTTCCAAAAAAAAAATATATATATATATATATATATATATATATATATATATATTACTTGCTTTAAGTAATCCAGGGGTGCAAGTGTATCAGTCTCAAAATACAAGACTCTCACCAGCACTCCAATAATTTTTATTATGCTCAATGTAACAAACTAAAGCGCAAATATGATGCAAATTTTTGATAAAAATACGCTGGTGTAAGTTTTCTGTCTTGAGACGGAAACTCTTGCACCCCTGAAGTTGAAGTAATCTATTCTAACAAGTAGGTAAACAGTTTTGAAATCAAAGATCTTGAGTAATAAAGGGTTGTCATTGATGCATTATAAATTGTAAATGAAACTTTTATTTTTTTTCACTCTTTTCTTTTCTTTTCTTTTCTTTTTTTCTTTTTTTTTTTTTTTTTTTTTGTATCAGTTATCAAATTTTTTATCATATAAAGTAAGAAAGTGCATAATGTTAGATTTTTATCATTTTTTTTTTTTTTTTATGAAAAAAAAAAAAAAAAAAAAAAAAAAAAACACAAGAAAAATTTTAATAATGTAGATTAAGAAATATAATAAAATGACTAAAGATAAAATATTTATTAAAACCAGATTATCAGAGAAAGACATCTCTTTGAGTTTATTAAAAGTTAATGCTTTTTTTTATTTAACTTCAAAGAATTGGATGAAATGGTATTATAATGATAAAAAATGAATAGATAAATAAAAGTTTGGATAATATACTTTTAGACAAGCTAATCTCGTGCTTATTATATTAGATATCCACTCCCCCCCCCCCCCCCCCCGTTTTTTTTTTTTTTTTTTTTTTCATTACCGACATCTGTTTGCTATATACATTTATTTATCTTTCCATTTCCATTATTTCTTAAATAAGTTATAATTTTGGAGTTACGTTCTGGAAGAACAGTTATGAAAATCTATAATTAAAACAATGTTTTGCATTAAAAAAACTTCTAATATTAGAGCTCTGAATTGTCAAGAAAAAAAAAGTAAGATTGCTCATATTTTTATAAATAATGTACTATATAAATATTGTAATAATAAAACTAGAAAAACTGTTTATTTTGTTGATGTATTTCTCAAATTACACAGTGATTTTATGATTGGTTGGTTGGCTCTTTGTTGGCTTAAATCCGATTGACTGCAGTAGGGTCCTAGGCCTATAGATGAATTTCCCTCCATGGAGGATTTTCTAAAGGGTCCTAGCCTGCATTCATGTGCGTTTCGGAGAAAACCACTGAAAACTCTGAACGGCAAGGTCAGTCAACGCCACCTGGATCGAATCCGGCTCTTCCCATTTACTGGGCCCATGTTGTGGCCAGTGAATTTATAGAATTTATTTTAAAAGAATACTTTGCCTTTTTGCAACTTTAATGCAGGAAATAAATAAAATATTTAAATTATTTTGTATTAAATACGTGTAGGATAAGTTCGAAGTAAGCTTCGTTGATGGACATGAACAAGACGCCGCGTCACGTGGTTCGTTTATACACTAAGAAAGGTACATTCGTAACGAGATGTATGTTTCTTTTTTGTGAATTTTTAGAAATTTTTAGGTTAGTTTGGATCGATAATCGATTGATAATTAAAGATTTGACACTTATCCTAGGTTAAGAATTGCTAACTTTTATGATTTATTCTGGAGAACTGCTGCCCCGCTTTTTTTTTTTTTTTTTTTTTTTTTTTTTTCGTGCTACTTATTCAAAGTAGTTTTTTTTTAATTTTATTTCAGTCATATATTAGAGAAAATTATTTTGTAATTTTATAGATTATCACTGTAAGAAATATATATAATTGTTTGAGTGTCGGGGATATAATTTTTTTTCTGGGATACAAAATATAATTCTAAAACATTAAAGTCTAAGGATTCGAATTAATTGTTTTTGATTTGAATCATGTTGAATTGTTGAAAACAAAACAACACAAAACAACAAAACTGATATATATGACAATGATTTGTAAACGCATGATCATTATTGAAATGATATGTGTGTTACTTATAGTTTATTTTTTTTAATTTTCTATAACTGATATATATTTTAGAATTTTGCTTAAGATTAGTAGTTACTGAAAATTTCTTGATCAGAATTTATACTCGTTTACAGGAACGCGAAACCGAATTCGATTATGTAATCATACAATTCACAAAGTAAGAAAAATTGAGGAGAAGTACTGAAACATTATTGTACTTTCCATTTTTGATTATTTACTGAATTATTCGATAAATCAAATTTGTATAAATGCCTGATACCTACTTAATGAACGGAAAGTTGAGTGGAGCAAATCATTATTTTATTTTTCAGTATTATGTGTACTGAAAATTTTCCGAGTACAAGCCGATCCATGTATCCTGTCTCAGAAGTTTACCTTTCCATCTATTTTTTTAGCTTCTTCTGATTTTTTTTTTTTTTTTTTTTTTTTAATGTATATCAAGCCAATTTTTTGTATAAAATTTGCATACAAAACTGTCAAAATTTAAGTAAAAAAAAGTAAACTGTTTCAGTGTTAATTTTATATGTAAATTATTTACTGAATTGTAATATTTTTCTAAGGATCTCTTTATTTATTTATTTATTATTTTAGCATTAGCCACGTTCGAATTTCTCTAAAATCAGATTTTCCGTTTCAGTTATAATATAACAAATCCTCGATATAAACAATTACAAAAATAAAACAACTTAATTTCGTAAAACAAACGAATCATTTGATTAAAAAATAATCTTTATTGTTCCAAAGTTTTACCATTGCCGGCCCTAATGCTATAAAAGGAGTTGTCAAATTTAAGGAATGGTCAAATGGTTTTGAGGAGTGATATCTCTTATACATAATGAACGAATAATCTTCGAAATGATTAGGCAATCGTTACGGTTAAAATTTAGTGGTGAGTATTCAATTAAAAAAGCCCTAAATTAAACAGCTTTGACCAGAGGAATAAAATTAATTGGACCAGATAAGGGTTAAGTAATATAAAGTGAAAAAAAAAATAATAATAATTAAAAAAAAAAAAAAAAAAAAACGTGCGATATTTGGCGGTCTACCGCTTGCGTTTGGATAACAGAAAAGCACGTATGTTTTTACAAGATTAGTGGATCCGTATACAAGACGGCACTCATGCATTAGCTTTAGAAAAAAAAAATTAAATAAATAAATAAATAAAAAATTCTATGCTTACACACGAAATATATGATATTTTAAAATGTTATTATTATTTTTTTTTATCTTATTTATACATTTATGTGTACATACATACAGTGCAGCCACACATTCGAAAACTAGCAGTGAGGACGCGTCCAAAATGTTTGAGGGATGCCAGCTTGTCCGACAGTTTGAAATTTGGAAAACATCCATAATTCCGCGCTGTGTTATTGCTCATTTTCCCTGAGTGAGATGACTGTCACCCTTATTTTAGCATTGGACTCGTTGAGTTAGCAATTGCGCAGATGCTTCCATAGTTTCATCAAATGTGGTCGAAGAATAGATATAACTACTTTCGAATCCTCTGTGCTTTTTTAATTTACAAATGATAAATAAATATATTATTAATAAATATGAAAAATATAAATATAATAAGAATATTTATTTTTGAAAAATATACCTTTGGAAGTGCTTTTCCTCAAATAAATAAATAAATAAATAAATAAATAATAAAATAAATAATAAAATAAAATAAATAAATAAATAAATAATAAAATAAAATAAAATAAAATAAATAAATAAAAGTAAATAAATAAGCAAATAAACAAATTATTGAAGTAAATTTGTTGAAACATAATAATAATAATAATAATAATATATATATATATATATAAGTTTATTTATAGTATTATTTAATGTATTAAAAATAACTTATTTAGAATTTAGAACTTTAGATATATTACGAGAAGACACTTTTAATTATAAGATAATACACTATACTTAGAGTATAAGTGTCTTCTAAAATATAAAGTGAATTAAGGATTGACTTTCGTATTTCTTATTTTTAGGCATATTTTTAGAGATCTAGTGTGTACTTCATTATTATTCATATAATGTAATTCAAAACGGAACTAAAAACGAATTTCATGTTTGCATTACCAGATAACTAATAAAAACAAAATTTTTCGTTCATTACAAAAAAATCCTTCCCTTTTTCTTTTCCTAAAAAAGGAAAAAAAAATAATAATAAATCACTGAACAAAAATATTTCAACTGCAATGGTACGTTTTTTGCAATAGTATTTGATCCCATCATAATAAGATTTATTAGAGCAACTAATGTTTTTTTTTTTTTTTTTTTTTTTTTTTTTTTTTTTACAAAGAAAAACGAATTTGTAATGTTTATCAAGATAAAAACAATAATGTATTTGTTTTGCAGAGTAATTTGTTCAAACATTTTTTCTGGGCATTTTTTTTTTCAAATAATAAGTTTTATTATTTATTTATTTAATCATTTTTTATGACTGTATGCAAAATATGCCAGTGGCTGTAAATGCTACTTTCACGTGAAAAATCAAATGAAATAATAATAATAATAATAATAAAATATTTTTGAATATTGACTTAGAAACAAATATATAAAAGCATTGATTGACGTTTCAAGTAAAGAGATAAACCTTACAATATATTTTTTTAATTTTAAGTTATACTGTAAAAACAAAAATTTTCTGCAGTACTATGCGTTTTGTTCAAGGATTTCTTTCCTTCCTTTTTTTTTTTTTTTTTTTTTTTTTTTTTTTTTATTCCATTACCTTACTACCGTAGGTGATGGAAATATTGTTTCCGATCAAAAAATTCGACATCAAATTTTCACCACTTTTACACGTTTTAAAGCCAAAATGTATCCAAAAAAGTAGTGCTAGGCAATTTGTCAATGTGTGTTTATTTATGTATGTTTGTATGTATGTATGTATATGTGGGGAATATTCTTGCTATCATATCTCCTAAACTTATAAAAATGAACTACGAAATTTTGAACTGATACAGGCCTGGTGTACAGATGAATTTCCAAATTTTGGTGAATATTCGAAAACAGGAAATAGGTCATCGGAAAGAGGAAGTGGGAAGAAGTCAATATCTAAAAAACATCTCAAACGATTTTCTTCAAAGTTGCTATGTAAGTTGCTTCAAAGTTGCTATCTATTAGATGTCCTTTTGAATGATATAGTTGATTAGTTCAGGCAAATTGATAGGCGTTTTGTATAAATAGCTCAATTTCAGGTCTCGCAAATGCGTTCCTTTAAAAACGGCTGTATGGATTATTTTCAAACTCTTCATATTAACTCCCTTTTAAATATTCATTTGAATGAAGTTTTTGTATGATAGCTGAATTTACATAAAAATTAAACAATAATAAGAATGATTTTTCTTTCTTTCTTTCTTTTGATCTAAATACAAACAAAGATAATATTAATTCAAAATAAAACATGCATTAATAATAACATACATTAAATGCATATTTATAATGTTTATGAGGATATATTTATAACTCAGTTGTTCTGCTGTGCAATTTATTGAATTTTTTTCTAATTGTTTTGTTCAAATCAATATTTTATTATTTCTTGTTTTTTTTCGTTTATACAACATATCATTATAGCCATTTTTACTTTTCCAGCACTTGTTTTCAGAAAGTATTAGTATTCTATTTTATATGAAAATTCAAACTGATTACTCTTGTGCAGATAAAAGAAAGATGTTTTACTTTAATAAATCAAAAAATAATGTAGTATAAGTAAAAAGCAAGTTAGACTGTTTAGAGATTGCTTTCTGTAAAAGATAAGAAATGATTTTTATTACAATAAATTTTATTTAATATGCTGCACAGATTGAATAAGACATTTATTTTTTGTTTGAAGAAAGTTTAGTTCGTTTTCAGAAATTTGGTTCTTTCTCTCTTTATATATAATATATATTAGGTCATTGCAAAAGTTAGTGCGGCCACGGATCATTTTATTTCCTCCAAAGACGAGAGCTTCTATCGCCGTGGTATACATTTAATACCCGAAAAATGGGCAAAGGTTGAAGAAAGTAATGGAGAGTATTTTGATTAAAAATACTCATTTGATTTGATGTATTTTTATGAAATGAAGTAATAAAAAACCGCACGAACTTTTGCAACGACCTTATATAGCATACTTATATGATATATACTTATATAACAGTAGACTTGATGTTGGAATATTAAAACCCGAATAAACTACTACGTCAGAAACGCCAAAGAAAAATATTTGAGATGCATACATCTGTTTCGGTAGCCTTAAGCGTACCGTCTTCAGTGTAAAAAGAATTCTGAATCTGGAAAAGTGCTCGTACATACAGGAGAGGGGCCGAATTTAGTTCAACCAATAGGGTTACGGAAAAGGTGGGAGTGTGGCCGATAGGAAATTAGGACTAACATTCCTAATTTCCTTAATAACAGTTTCATCTCTCCAACGACACAGTGGTCCCTTCCTCGGTCTTTTCTTATGTCTTGGTATCCAAAATAGAACTTTAGTAGTCCATCTATTATAATCCTTCTTGCAAAATGCTCAGCAAAGCTTTATTTTAACTTCTTGACTCTAGAATTAACATTAGTATCTTTGGTTTGTTTTCTAATTCCAAGTGTTTCACTTTCTGTCTCTTCGGGTGAATCCTAACATGCATCTCACCATGCTTCTCTGGGTTGTTTGAGGTTTTCGTATAGCTTTACATGTTAATGTCCAAGTTTCTGAAGCGTAAGTTAAAACAGGCAATATGCACTGATCAAATTTTTTTCTTTTCAAACAAATTGGGAGGTCGCTTTTGAATATATGTATATATATATATGTATGTGTGTGTGTATGTATGTAAAAATGATTTTTTTTTTAAATATCTAAAATAGTTGTTATGTGATTGAGAAATTTTGATGCTAAGAAAATATTGTTTTATGGTTTAGAAAACTTCACAAAATATTAAATAGAATTTAATTTAACTTAAAAGGTTTCAAAAATAATATAACATTTTAATATGTATTTATTTTTCACGCGCTACAGCTAACTTGTAAAATTTTTATGTACTCGGCTTGTTAATCTGTTTTTTATAAAAAAGTGACTTTTTGTCGGACAAACTTATTTTCCTAGAAATGAAAATTTAAAAAATAAAAGAGAAATATTCCCAGGATTTTCCAACTAATATCTAAAGAATTTTTCTGGAAAATAAAATATTAAAGAATTTTACCCGAGTACGACATAATATTGTGGAATTCTTCAGGTGTAAAAATGCTGATAAAAAAATAAAAACTTTTTTCTCCTTTTTTTTTTTTTTCAAAGGTATTTGTTATAATAAAATGACGCAAAATATTGTAAAAAGTCGTGTTTTGCGGAAATAAATAATTCTATTACAATGCATTCGAATTTTCCTTTAAAGTAATATAGAAAGCGAATAGATTTTTCAGTGCATGGATAAAAAAAAATAAAAACTTATACTTTATTATATAACAACATTTTTTTTTTTTTTTTTTTTAATACGTACATAAGAAATGATATTATCATTGCTAACTAACTCGATTTGAGATTAAAATTTAAAATTTAAATTTATATATAAATATAGATAAAAATTTAACCGTTTAAAAAAATAAAAAATATATAGACAAATAACTTAAAAGACAAATAACTATTAATTAATATGCGACAAAAACTAAATGATCATTTTTAGTGGCATTTTTTGTTGCAATAGTAAACACTTTTATTAACACTGGAGACCTATTTCTTTCAGACAGGGGAAAAAAAAGTTATTTTCTAACACCTTGCTTTTAAAGTTTGAACAACATTGCCTCGGCAAAAGAGCCCCAGGATAAAATAACCTTGACAAAGTATGAATTTAGAAATTATCCCGTAGGCAAAATAGCCACGTGAAAATAATCCCATGGCAAATTAGCTCGAGAAAAAAACATTCCCAGGGCAATTTAGCTTCAGGACGAAATATCCCAAAACAGAATAGCTTCGATAAATTAGCGCTCTTACAAAATAGTCCCGACAAAATTTGCAGGACAAATTAGTCCTAGTAAAAATACTCCGGACAAAAAAGGCCGAGAACAAAATAACCTCATCAAAAGAGTTAAAAAAAAAAAAAAAAAAAACTTCCGACAAATTAGCCCGATAAAAAAATAGCACCGACAAACTGCACGAAGTCAAATAAGCACCGGCAAAATAGCCCGAGAATAAAAATAGCTCTAGAATATAGAATAAAAAGCCTCAGACATAATACCCTTGAAGAAACTGTCCCTTAAATTAGCTTTGGGAAATAGCCTGAGAAATAATAGCCCCGGTATTATATAGCCACAATATAAAATAGCCTTTTGGCAGACAAATAAAACCCCGAAAAAGTAGCCCTTGGGCAAAATACCCGGGACGAAGTTTCTGTGACAAAACAGCTCCGTTGAAATAGTCTAAGTCTTAGATATACTCAGGACAAAATAGGAGTGACAAAACAGCCTCGATAATGAATTCCCAGAGAAAAATATCCCCACGACAAAATAGTCGGGTGAAAATAGCCCAATAAGTTAGCCTGGCAAAATTTTCCGAGCACAAAAGAGCCCGATAGAAACATCGTCACCTATTGCAATAAAAAACTTTGCTTAGCTGCCACCTCTTCTAATTTTCTAAAACCATTATTATTATTGTTATTGATATTAGTAATCTTTGTTTAGTTCATTGCACATTTTTTGCTACTAAATAAAGCGAAAATATTTGTATTGGAATAGCAATGTTAGGAAATCGCTAGGGTATTCAAGTATACCATTTAATAAAATTAAACATAAATAATACGTCTCATTAATATATTAAAACCGATGTAACATTTAAAATGAGATAATGAATACGAAAATTTTAAAACTTTAAAAATACATTTAATTAAAAACATTAAAATACACTACAGATGTTTCGGCTAAAACACTAGCCCTCCGCTGTGTCAAAGATACAAGCACAACATTTACAAAAAAAAAAATTATAGCACATCATAACAAGATTATATATTCAGGAGGAATAGCTTTAGCCTTGTTCAGGGCTGAATGTTGCATTTTAGTTATTGTATCCCCTGTAAAAATTGTGATTCTACCTATATCGGTGAAACTGGCAGAACAGGTGAAATTAGAGTAATGGAACATAAACGATCATATAAAACAGGTGATTTAAGATCGAAACTCGTAACCCATTCTCTCAATGGTGATCATATTCCTGATTTTGACAAATTTAAAATTCTAGCCTCTAATGTAAATTTATATGACTCCCGTATTTTTCTAGAGGACGCTTTTACTAAAATGCAGCATTCTGCCCTGAACAAGGCTAAAGCTATTCCTCCTGAATATATAATCTTGTTATGATTTTTCACATGCACAGTAATACATTTTCTCAAAATTCTCAAATCGTGTTCTATACCTCTAAAAACGTGTTAAACTATAGAAATTCATTGCTAAACCAAAACGAACTTCTGTTGAATACAGAAGAAAAAATAAATAAAATTTGAAATAAAACTATCTTAAGGATGGATATATTTAAAAATATTTTTTTGATTCAAGAAATATGCTGATATTATTTTGAAATACTAAAAGTACTTTCAACATAAATATTACACATAAAGCAGACTTAGGAATGTTGCTTAAGTATTTCCGGACATTGCAGAATTTTTTAGAAGCGAAAATAATTATAAAAGATAAGAGGATTTACTTATCATATTTGAATGTAAAATATTTTAAACGAGAAATTTCTTTAGTGCAAAAGAAGAGTAAACTATTTTTTAATTTTATAATATAAACAAAGCTTTAAACATCCCCGAATTTTTAATACTATTATTTCTAGAAAGCTATTTTTATCTTAATTAATCATAGTATTTTTGTTACTGAATAAAGCAAAAATTTCTATTAAAAACAATTGGTATTGAAAACTCTGGACGGTCGGCAACACTCCATAAATTATTCCACTGCAGTTTCTGCCCTAAAATACACTCATTTGATTAAAAATTGAGAAATATTGTATTGAAGTAATGAAATAGTTGAAAAAGTATAATGAAAAAAAAAAAGGTTTCCTAAAAGTTTTCGATTTCTGGTTTCTGATATTTTCCCATATTTCGAGAGATTCAGAGCATGATTTGACCATTAAAAAAAGAAAAAAAGAAAATGTCTATCAACCTAGGTGTCTGCGTGTCTGGCTCTCTGCGCATCCGTGTATTGTGTGATAAAAATTTGGACTCAACTTTATCTCGGTAACTACTGAACAACATTTTATATAAATTTATATTTAGATGCACCTCGATGAAAATTAGTGATGAACTTTTGGGAAAAATCCATCAGAATGTAACGTTGCTATACTACAAATTTTCTCATTCAATTGATGGCCATATATCTCAGGTTCTACTATATATAATCCTACAAAACTTGTTGTTTAAAAAGTCCTAATGAAAAAAAAAAAAAAAAAAAAAAAAAAAAAAGAAGAAGAAAAGCATAATGAAATATAAACACTAAGGAAGAAAATATACATATTGTAAACTCTCGATTAACCTCGAGCGGATTATGCGCGTTGAGACTGGTGCAGAGGCAGGACCAAATAAGTGCAGAATTAACAAAAAAAAAAAAAAAAAAAAAAAACCTGCTTTCTTAAGAATAAAAATAAATGATTGACTTGTACAAAAAATAATGTAAATTTAGCGAACTATTTTGTTTTATTTTATTTTTTCTGAGATACAATAATTTCATGCAAATAATATACATATCTCTAATGCATTGTTCTTTGAAAATTCAGTTTCATAAAGCTAACATTGTTTAAAAAGTTAAAGTACTTATCATGTCCAACACGGGTGAAGGCTATATGCCTGTCCCGGCCTCAATTCATCTTTTACGTGGTCTTCCTCTATCTCTTCTCCCCCTTGGCCTATATTTTAGAGCTGCCTTTGAAATTCGGTCATTTAGCATTCGTTCCAAATGTTCTTTCCACTTATTTTTACAGTTTATTATAGTATGTATTATTGGTTTAGTTTTTAGTTCCTTCCTGACGTCATCATTTCTTATTTTATCCATTATAGAACAACCTTTCACACTCCTTAGAAATTTCAACTCTGAAGAATGTATTTCTCTTTCATCACTCTTTTTGAGCGTCCATGTCTAGTTTTCATTTAGAAGAGTTTGTATCGCCATTGTCTTGTACAATTTTATTCTGGTATCTTTCCTTGTATTTCTTGATGTTCTTCTTATAGTCCCGCAGATGTATTGGAACTTATTTAGCTTGTTTTGTATGTCACTGTTGTAATTATAAGATATGTCACATCCTAGATAATTAAAATGTGAAAGGGTCTAGCAGGATAAGATATGGTGAGCGTCCCCAGAAAGGTATTTTGAAAATGACTCGTGTGGTAACATCTGCGAGATATAAAACTACCATTGACACAAATTCAGCCTCTTATCTCGCTGCGTTCTGGAGATAATGGATCAAATAGACGCTAGAGGGGGTAATTTTTAAAATTAATTTTTATGAAAACTATTACAGCTACAGTAATGAAACAAAAGCTGTTCGTTAGACAAAATATTTGTCTACATTATATATTTTTTGTAGATTTCTCCTATCGCATTTACTATTAATAAAAAATGAAAATATCATTTTTCATGATTTTATTCCTAGTTCACGCAGAGGTACGATCACAGAAAAAATATATAATGTAGCTTACTATGTCTAGTAATAATACCAAAAAGTGCATAAATATAAAATGGGTGCAACACTTACAAAAAAAATTAAAACTTCTTATGACCGTCTTAGGTACTAATGACTTTACATTTGTTTTTTGATTGAAATTTTTACTACTGTATTAAAAAGTAGTAACATGTTTATTTTTAAAAAATATATTAGTTAGTAATTAAAAATATAAGACGTTGATTTTGACATAAAGAGTTGAAAATTGTTTGTGGAACTACGTTTTTAAAGAACAAGACGCAACTTGTCGCTTTCCAGCTAGTTGCGTGAGTATAATTTGTAGCATTTCGTTTATTCCTCAACCTATGGAAGCCTCTGCGCAAGCGCTAATTCAATGAGTTCACTGTTAAAATAGGGATGACAGTCATCTGGCTCAGAGAAAAAGAATGATAACAGAGCGCGAATTATTGGATGTTTTCCATATCACAAGCTGGCACACATCCGACATTTTGGACGCGTCGTCGCTTGGCAGATTTTAGGAACGTGGCTACAATATACCTATTATTCTTCTACCACCACCAGTATATTAACTCAACTTAAATAATCTTCTGCATATTGTTTCAGAGTATTTCAACTTTTAATTTTTCTATAGAAAACTATTTTATTGTGTTTTAGTGAGTAATTGTACACAAAATATGTCTGGTAAATGTAAAAACTGTCGTAGATTTTTGTGTAAAGATAACAAGTATAGAAAAGTTATCAAAACTGAAAATGAAGCTAAAACATACAGTGATTGTTCCAATAACAATATCTCGGTAAGTGACGTAATATGCAACAAATGTCGTCTAAGTTTTTATAAAAAGGCAGCCTCAACTTCAAAGCCTACCATGAGTTATTCCGAGACTGACAGTGATTCTACGATAGTCGAACCTGTAGATACAAACGATGATGATTTTGTGTGTCGCATAACTAGTCCTGAAGAGGATGATTATATTGAAATGCCTTTTCCACAAGTAGTATCAACACATTGGTTCTGTATAATATGTCGAGTAGAAGTAAATCTACGAGTAATATCTCTTGAAACACCTGCAGTACAGGCAAGAAGTTATTAAATCTATCTGATAATCAACTTGTTATTATCTGCGATGGTACTTATGAACGACATCAAAAAAGTCAAAATAATTTTTCTCAAAGAAAATCTTTCTCTGGGCAGAAAAAAATTAATCTTTGCATACCTTTCACCATCTGCACTACAAATGATTATATTATAGACTTTGCAGGACTTTTCTATTGCACTCAAAATGATGCTTCAATACTAAAACTTGTTTTAAAAGACTCTACTGGTTTACAGACATTACTATCACCAAATGATATTTTTATTGTAGATCATGATTTCGCGATTCAGTTGATTTCCTACAAAGTAAAGGCTATACAGTATTTATGCCTGCTTTAAAAGGAAACAGGGCGCACCTAACAACGGAAGAGGCTAATGAATCAAGAAGAGTTACAGAATTGAGATGGGTTGTAGTAGCAAAATATCGCCTTCTACACAATTCTTAGGATAACAAACTTATACCGAAGTTGAAAGTGCTTTGTA
This sequence comes from Salticus scenicus, assembly GCA_963930645.1. NCBI lineage: Eukaryota > Metazoa > Arthropoda > Arachnida > Araneae > Salticidae > Salticus > Salticus scenicus. The sequence goes on along the minus strand of OZ005660.1, from coordinate 43,271,546 downwards.
AAATTGTTGGATTTCTACAAAACAAGTATGGCCAAAGATTAAATTATGAAGGCGATAAAAATGGTGAGCTACTTGAGTACATGGAGAGCAGAATGAGTGTTGTAAATACTCTTAGTAAAGAAGTCTTTAAAAAAAATTGGAATCGTCGAAAGCCGGCTTTTCAGCAACTTAAATCGTCTGAAATCCTAGATTTCCCTCAGTTAAATAAAGGCCAAACTATGTTTACACTGGCTCCTACCAACTCTCACAGGCTGTGTCTTATTTAACGGAGGTAATGGACGAAGAATGCAACCTCACAGTACAGTTTGTTAAAACCACACCCAGCATATTAAAACTGGAAGTTAGATCAAGGCATGTGAACCGTAAAACTTATCATGTTTATATTGAATATGTACCAAATGGAACGACAATCGAAAGCATACGCCGATATTGCTGCAACTGTTCTAATGGTCTAAGAACAGTAGGATGTTGTTCTCAAATGACCGCAACTGTTTATTACTTGTCTTATATCCGATATCTTTCCAGTATCTTATGTCCAGCACGAGTTTTATCTGATATATTTACATCAAAAGAGATTCACGCAGTTATTAATGAGGACAGTGATGAAGATTAATTATACTTTAATAATATATTTTGTATTACAATAAATAATATTTTCTTTGACTTAATTTTTAAATATTCAGCATATTTCTTTTTTAACGTGAATGATAACTGTAATTTAGAGCTTTCACAAAGTTGTACGTTCTTAATAAACATGTTACTGCTTTTTAATACATTCATAAAAAGTTCAATCAAACGACAAAGTAAAGTCATTAGTACCTAAGACGATCATAAGAAGTTTTAATTTTTTTTGGAAGTGTTGCACCCATTTTATATTTATGAACTTTTTGGTAGTATTACTAGACATAGTAAGCTATATTATATGTTTTTTCTGTGATTGTACCTTTGCGTGAACCAGTAATAAAATCATGAAAAAAGATATTTTCATTTTTTATTAATAGTAAATGCGATAGAAAAAATCCACAAAAAATATATAATGTAGACGAATATTTTGTCTAACGAACAGTTTTTGTTTCATTAGTGTAGCTGTAATAGTTTTCATAAAAATCAATTTTAAAAATTACCCCCTCTAGCGTCTATTTGATCCATTATCTCCAGAACGCAGCGAGATGAGAGGCTGAATTTGTGTCAATGGTAGTTTTATATCTCGCAGATGTTACCACACGAGTCATTTTCAAAATACCTTTCTGGGGCCGCTGACCGTATCTTATCCTGCTAGACCCTTTGTTCAATTGGTTTATTTTCTAAGATAATCTTTACCTTCAAAACCCATCACCTTCGTTTTACTCTTTGAAATCGTTCCAATTTTGTCTAGAGTAAAATTTGCACGTTGCAAATTATCTTCATTGTCTTGAAACATACATTAGTCGTCTGCAAATAGTATATTGTTAAACAAAATTTTTCCGAGACCTATTCCTGTTTTGATTTTGTTATAGTTTTGTTTGTTTTTAAGTACTTATTATATAAAATATTATTAAATTTCGTGGATGTGAAAAGAAATTTAAGCAGCACAAGCATGCCGCTTAAAATGAATACCACATGAAAAATTGGACATTGTCTGATTCACAAAATATCTGAAATTTTAAGTCCTTAAATTGTAAAAGGTCTTAATTTCTAAGTACTTAAACTGTAATATCAGGTAATTTCAGGTATATAAAAATTATTGAGACACTTATCTCAGTTCTTTCATACACAGAACTCGTGTATTTCATATTTAGACGATTCTGTCTGAAATCTTGTGTGTTTACGTGTTACAGCCATTTTCTTTTCTGAATTAATACTTAAAACTCATTTCTGCCCGAATTTAAGATGCTTCTATTTACAGTGTAACGAAGTCCAATTTCATTTTCAAGCCGATCGTGAAACTTAAAATATTTCAATGTAATAGCTTTAAAGTGATTCCACATTTATTGACTTATCTAAAATATCAATGAAGATCCCCATTTCATTCTCGTATAGCTGAATGATTGTGAGAATAGATTTATGATCATTAATTACTATAAACATAAATTAACCATTATATACGGTAGTTACGATCATTATATATGGAGAGTAAAAATGAAGATAAGAACAAAAATGGATTTTTCACTATTCCAGATAGTATATTAATATTTTTATTGAAATCGAGATGGATACGATAATCGAGATATACATAACTTTCAAGATAACAGAGTTTGTTGGGTAATCAGATTTGATGTTATTTCATCATATAAAGTTCATTTTCTTAAAGTTACAATACATTTTGTAACTATATTTTTTTTGTTATGTTTAGAATACATTTATAAAAAAAAAAGAAAAAAATACATTTTTAACATTAAATCTTGATACTTTTCGGCATTATTATGTGATAAAATAGTTTCCATTTCTGTCATCCCCTAATAAATTCAAAAACAGTTCGATTTAAATTTAAGTGGGTTACTTGTACTTGTTAAAAAAAAAAAATAAAGAAAGAGTTAAAGAAAAAAGAAAAAGAAAAAGAGGCCATAAGCTGTAAGTGTTGTGTAACATAAAAATATCTCAAAAAAAAAAAAAAAAAAAAAAAAAAATCGTTACGCTTCCGGCTTACTATAGATTACCGGGTTTGTTTTGCTACAAATATTACGATCCATAACAAGAACAATAAATTTATACAGTCTTATTTTATTTACTTTTTTCTTTTTTTAATAATAATGGGGAACAAATAATTAAACAGAACAGTGAAGTATTTTCCTGTAATTTATTTAAATATATATATATTCTACTTCAGATTTTTAAATTATCTCTAAAATAAGAATCTTCTGTGCAATTTTCAAAAAATAATTAATGATGAAACTTGCTTTAAAAAAAATATATTCAAGAAAAATAAAATAACAAAGCATGTTTTTTAATGTATTGAAATTAATTATATGATTTTTTGCTGCCTGAAAGTTTTCTGTCTAGATATAAAATATACTTGGTTATAACAGAAATTATTTATTTAACAAGTGTTAATTGTAACGTGAAATTCATTCCTAATTTATAAAAAATAAATTTGCTAGTAATTATAAGATGGAAGAATTTATTGCAGTGAGATAAAGCGTGATTATTTAATGAATTATTTTATAAAAAATATACTGAGGAAATGATACACACACACACAACAAAAAAAAAGGGACGAATTTTATTTAGTAACTGAGTTAAAAAATAAGTAGAAGTTTATTTTTGAGTCTTTATCATTTCTGTTTTAACAATAATTTCATAACATTCCATAACTAAATTTATAAACAAATACATGGTATCGGAATGGGTACTAATTATTCCAGTACAGCTGCTAATCTATTTCTTTTTTTTTTTTTTTTTTTTTTTTTTTTTTTATGAATATGCTCACGTTTTTAATTTCAACAAAAAAATTAACATTTTTCGATATATAGATGATATTTTAGTTTTAAATTTTGATATTACAAATGTTTTTTAAAATGTATATCCTTCCTGTTTATATTCAAATAAAGCCAATGATAAAAATGATTATGTTATTTTCTTAGATATTTCTCTTGCAGTTCAACCGAAACACTAAATCTAGATCTATAGGATAAAACGGAATTTTTTCATCTATTAGTTACAGCATCCCCATTGGTATAGTAATTTGCACAAAAAAATCTACATTAATATTTTAATCGGTTAATTAAAAAGATTTTATAAAATGTGAGATAGTCATTCAAATTATAATAAACAAATTTTTTATTTTTCTGCTAATCTTTTTATAACAATAATTATCCATTGAATTTTATAAAGTTTTTCACCAATAATTTTAATAAAAATTTTCGATTGAGGTAATAGTAATAGTAATATTTCTTCACTTCATGGTACTTTGTGTCTTGTAGTGTTTGCTAATGAAGATTTCTTGCTAAACTCTAATGCAGGGAGCGCCTCTTGTCGTAAATGCAATTGCAAGAGATCGAGTGACTCGAAGAGGTTGGACTATGAGAATAATATGCAGGAAAAGACCTTGCAAGTTATAGGCCGCTAATTGTGTCTGCACCTTATATGCTCGGAATACCTTCTTTAATTCCTATGCAGTAAGTCTAATTACTTAATAAAATGTCTTTTTGGTATTCAGGTCTGGGTGGGGACATGGCGAGCTAGTATGTCCTTTATTAAGTTACTTTTAACATGTATACTTGCTATACTTCTATTCATTTGATTACTAATTTAATTCTGTTGTTGAATTTCGTTGCCCCCCCCCCCCCATTTTTGGGAGTGTGCTGTTTCGTCATGTTTCCAAAACATGTTAGGCCTTTTTCATTGTTTTAAAAATTGTCTTCTGCTGCTCCCACCCACTGAAGAGGAAGCAGATAGGTGTTTGCACATGAAGTGTCATTTTGCAAATATTTTTCGTTACATTTATTCGTTGTTTTTGTATTTTTTAGCATTTTTAATTTCTTTTTGTTAACCACGCCCACTTTTCTTAAACTTTTGCACCTATTTATTACTTTTTATTTAAAACTCTCTCTCTCTCTATATATATATATATATAGACATATAAATTATTCATTCTTCTGACAAATTTTTTGCTTGTAATAAGAATTTATTTCAACAAAATTTTACAAAACTTGCAAAGAAAATGGACAAAACAATAGAGAAATGTTTTTATGAAACATAAAGTACACATGTTTAAGTTTCGTTCAGATATGAGTAAATGTTAAGTAATTTTTCACAAACTAATAAATAAATAATGTAAGGATAGTCAAATTTGGCGTTTTGATGATTAAAGGAGAATACCACGGAAAAATTGGACAAGATAGTTAAACTTGAAAGTGTAATGTGTGGGAATTGTTTAATGAATAATTTGGTATAATAGTTTAAATTTAATAAGTCTTTTTTTTTTTTTTTTTTTTTTTTTTTTTTTTAATATAAGTACTAAATTTAAACGTGATTCGCAACGGGGTGGTAACTCCCCAACAGAAAGATATATGTGAAATAAATCTGTTTTTAAAACTATAAATGTTTTTAAAGTGTTTTATTTACAATTCTTCTTATCACACACCTTGATTTCTAATCTGTCTTTTGTTATATAGTACTCAAATAGAGGGTAAGAAAACGCTGTGCAGAGTATCGCATCAGATTATTTTATTCATACTTCGGTGAAATGGCAATATTGCTTTTAATTATAGTGGTATGTCTTTTTAAGCAATTGGAATACCATCATGAATAGACCCCTTGAATTTTGTATCTTATTTTAGGTATTTTAATTTCTCATCATATAAAAAACAACTTCTAAATGCCAATCATCAGAATCATATAAACTCTAATATTTTATATTTTTATTGTATGATTTTGTACAATAACTAAATAAATGTGGCATCACTATTTTTCAAAATTACAGTCTCTATTCGCATAATAAATAAATAAATAAATAAATAAAAATAAATAAATAAATAAAAAAATAAATAAATAAGTAAATAAAAGACTGTTAGCTGTTACGTTTTATACATATATGTATTTTATTTTATTTTATTTTTGCCTTCATTAAACATCAATTGAACGACTTACACATTTTTCAACTTTCCTGAAAATGTTATGAAAAATGAATTTTGTGAAGTTAACGAAAGGGGTACATATTTAATTTTATATATATAAGAAGATCGTATTATATTCATGAAAATTTTATACCTCCAGTTGTCGATGGATTTACACGTTTTCAGATGTCTTGAAATGGATCTGACAATTTTTAGAAAATATCTCTCTTTGTGCTTGTATCAAAGATTTTGTGAATGTTGTGTCTCACAAACCAACGACATTTAAATATTCAGCAAAGATTTTTCAGCTGAACTATGCTATCATCACAAGATGACCATTTGCACTCTCTACCTTCCACCAAATGCATCCATCAACCAGCATGACCTCAATAGCCTTATTTCTCAACTTCCAACTCCTTTCTTATTTTTTGGAGATTTCAATGATGTGGGGAAGCTGTGGGGAAGCCCTAATAATAACCCCCGTGGTCAAATCATTGAAAATGTTATTTCTGACAACTCCTCGTGTATCTTAAATAATGGGGACAATACTAACTTTCACGAGCCTTCTACGACTTTCCATGCAATTGACCTTGCCATCTGCTCTCCCAATCTATATCCATATTTTAATTTTTTTGTGAGTAACGATCTACATAGTAGTGGCCACCTTCCTTTATTTTTATTTTTTTATAATTTTAATGAACATCATCTGGGTAATCCACATTATAGATATGACAAGGCCAACTGGACTGCTTTCACTATCAATGCAACTATAACCCATCATATGATTGAAGGTGATATCAACAAAGCAATCACTGATGTCACTAATTGTATAATAAATGCAGCTAATCTTACTATTCCAAAATATTCTGGGCGTCGCCATAAACATTCAAAGCCATGGTGGAATGATGAATGCAATATTGCAAAAAGACAGCAGCAAAAAGCATGGAGAATTTTTAGGAGGTACCCAACTACTGCTAATTATATCGCATTCAAAAAAGCAAGAGCAGCCGCACGGAAAATTCGCAGGAAATCCCAAAAGGATTCCTGGATTAAATATGTGTCCAGCATTACCTCCAATATAAGCAGCAAACAGCTTTGGCCTCGCGTTAAAAAAGCAATGGGAATTTATTCTAATCATAGTATTTCTTTTTTGAAGGATAATGGCCAAACGATCACTTCAATGAAAAATATTGCAGATACCATTGGTAGAACTTTATCTAATGTCTCTAGCTCGAACTCCTACTGTGAACCTTTTCTATCTTATAAATGTAATTCTGAACGCTCAACAATAAATTTTAGGTCCTGCTCATCACAAGATTACAATAGCCCATTTACTGAAAGTGAATTAAACAATAGTTTGAAACATATTCATAAATCTGCCCCTGGTCCTGATGGCATTATTTACCTCATGATCAAACACTTATCAATACAGTCTCTTAAAAATCTCCTTCATATTTATAATAGAATCTGTACTGAAAATACTTTTCCTATTGCTTGGCATGATGCCATTATCATTCCTTTTCCTAATCCCGGCAAAGATGCAACCGATCCAAAAAACTACAGGCCAATTGTTTTGACTAGCTGCTTATGTAAACTGCTCGAGAAAATGGTTAATACTAGGCTGGTTTATATTCTTGAAAAGAAAAGGTTAATCTCCCTATGGCAAAGTGGTTTTAGGCGTGGCCGCTCTAATATTGACAATGTTTTACTTCTAGAGACAAATATTCGGAAAGCTAATGTTAGATGTAACCATTTGGTGTCAATCTTTTTTTGATATGGAAAAGGCATATGACAGGACATGGCGCCATGGCATTTTGAAGGATCTGTTTAATTTGAACTTTCGTGGTAACCTTCCCATTTTTATTAAAAATTTTTTGAGTGTCAGACGCTTCCAAGTTCGGATTGGTTCAGTTTATTCAGACTTTTACTTTCAGGACGAAGGTGTACCTCAAGGCAGTGTCTTGAGTGTTATACTCTTCTCTTTAAAAATCAATGATATATTAAAACAACTTCCACAAACTGTTCACGGCTGTCTATACCAGACTTGTAGTAATCTTAATCGCGTAATCGTAATCGATTGTAATCGATTACAAAAGCATCGTAATCGCTGATTAATCGTAATCAAAATAAAATATTTAAATTATAATCGTAATATAATCGTAATCAAAAAAAAATATTTAAATTGTAATCGTAATCTAATCATAATAAAAAAAAATATTTAAATTGTAATCGTAATCTAATCGTAATCAAAAAAAATATTTAAATTGTAATCGTAATCTAATCGTAATCAAAAAAAAAAAATATTTAAATTGTAATCGTAATCTAATCGTAATAAAAAAAAATATTTAAATTATAATCGTAATCTAATCGTAATCTGATCGTAATCTAATCGTAATCTCATTATATTTTTCTAGAGAATAATCTGTATCGTGAAGCAATGTAAACGTAATCTATCTCTAAAATAAGATTGCACTATATTTTTCTTTTCTTTGCTGCCATTTTTACTCTATTTATATTTTTTGTTATCCCTTTTTCAAAATTTTCTAGCTTCACAAGCTAATTTTTGAACTTACCTACTCACCCTGGAAGATTTCAGAGGTCATGTTTTCAGGGCTCGATTAAGCTTTGAAGCTAAGGGAAGCTTAGCATCATTTCGGGGCCACCTTTCATTTCGGAAAATCTTGTTTTCCTGTAACGTATTGTAATATAAAAATGCTATAGACCAAAAAAAAATAGTGTGTGTTTATTATTTTTAATTTTTACTTTCCGAACACTATAGTGAGGAAAGTATTGTAATCATGTCAAAAATCCGAATTTGAGATTTTGATGTTTCTATACGTTTCGAGGTGCCCTGAGTCCGTTTCCACTGTTTTTACGATGATATATGTATGTGTGTATGTATGTCTGTGAGTGAAAACGTGGCGTCTAAACGCTTTGTTCGAATAAGCTGAAGTTGGTACGTATATTGTAAGTCATCATAATACGAACCCTATAGATTTTGGTGAATCTAGCACTCATAGTTTTTTTACAGGGACACAAAGAAAAATTCTTTATCATAATGGCCTATGGGACCAAATTTTTAAAAGTGCGATAGCATCTAAACGCTTTATTCAATTGAGCTGAAAATTTATATGAATATTATAAATCACTGTTGCACTAAATATAAGCATTTTGGTGAATCTAGCATTTGTGGGTTTTTACAGGGACACAACGAAAAATTCTTTATCATTAGCTTAAGACTTTGGTTCGTCTTTTCGCGCGCGCTCTAATTCCCTTAAATATTTATGGAATTTTTTGAAACTAATATATGTTATGTTCTTCAAGTTCACTATGGAATTGTTCCCTTTTAAAAATATGGTAAATATTACCACTGGTTTGTCTACAGGGAAATTTGAAAGAATTTCAAAGCATTGCGACCTATCAAAAGTATTTCTATAGATCACATTTTAACTTTTCTTTCGCACAAACCATAATGCAGTCGACATTAACAATACATATGCGCAAGAAAATGCTTCCTGCAGAATATAATGTCATTAGCAATAAGATTTAGAGAGCAACATAAAAATTTTCACTTTCAATAACGGTTATAATTGAAAATTGCTGGAATTGCATTTTCGTTTGCCTTTATCATTTTTAATACTTCCTAGCAACGTTATAGAGTGATTATTGTTTAGAATGATTATTTCATTTTCTATATCTACAAATTTATATGAACTTATTGGTGTTTTTTTTTTTTTTTTTTTTTTTTTTTTTTTTTTTTTATAAACCTTTTAAAGGGGTTTTATTTACAAAAAATATTTAGTAGAACGCTTTATTGAAATTTAAAAATAAAAATAAAAATAAAAGTTAACAAACAAATCGAAAATATTTTTATGAGAATAAAGAGTTTTGCTTAATCACAAAATTAAACATATTAACAATCCACTTAATAAGATGCTTTGCCATTAAAAAGTAAAAGAAATCTCTGAAATATGATTGTTACTCACCCGTCTTAAAACTTAAGTTGTCCACTAAAAAGCAACTTTAAAGTTTAGATATGCTTTAATGATTTCATAATTTTTTGAACTTACGAAATTTTAATTTAATTTCTTGAAATATTATAAATTTAATTTTTGATTGTCTTTTCCTCTTCTGTCTCTCCGTTCATTTATCTATTTGCGTATGCTCTAGTAAATTTAAGTAAAACATTCTGATTGCCGAAATATTGCGAAATAGGTGTATTTCTCTTTTCAAACATATTTCTGTAATGATTACCGTTGTTATTTATGGGGCATAATAAAATATTTTTAATATATTTGTATTTATTGTATTTTATTGTTGTAAAATAATTTAAAATCCATAAGAAAGATTTCTCATCCAAGCTTTGAAATTTTCCTTAGAAAAAAGGATGAAAAAATATGTGGAAAGTATACCATTTATTATATCAACCATTTTGGATCCACGATTCAAGAATAGTTGCCTGGACTTGACGAATGAGCAAATGTGTGAAATAATAATTAAAGAAATGAAGAATCACTTTCTTGTCGAAGAAATAACAGAAGCAGAAGAAAAAGCCGCAAATGAACCTAAAAAAAAAAAAAAAGACCAAAATGTTTGCTTTTTTGGACGGGAAACGATTAAGTAAACTTGCCAAGAATTATATAGCAAAATCGGAAATAACGGAGTATTTAAAAGAGCCATTAAAAGGAGAAGATATTTGCCCTCTAAATTTTTTGAAGGAAAATGACAAAAGATATCCAAAAATTGCAAAAATTAGTTCAAAATCCCTCGCTATCTGTGCATCTTCAGCACCCGTAAAGAAGTTATTCAGTATCGCTGGAAAATTCTATACGAGTTCCCACACTCTACTAAAAGCGGGAAACTACTAAAAAATTTAATTTTGATTAAATTAAATAAAAATGTTTAAAAGAATTTTAAATCTCTCCTACATTCTATTTGTATATGTATGAAGTTCAATGTTCAGAAGTAAGAAAAAATAAAACTTTTTAGATTATTAATTGATTTTATTTATTTATTGGGAGGGGGGGTAGTAGTGCTCAATTTTACAGACGAGAAATATTTTTTTTATTAATATTCATTTGAGAAACGTAAATATAATTATCTAGACCATTTAATAAAAACATTTAATTAATACAGGTGTCATCATAATCTATGAAGGTATAAAGATAACTAAATTCATTATTTACTATAGGCAACAGAATTGTACATCTAATTTGCAATTTTAAAATTTATATCAATATAATATTTCTCCTTTGAAAAAAAAAAAATGCATTTTTAACTGACAGTTTTATTTAAATCAAATGCGAATGTTTGAAGCTTCTTTTTTAATTAAATTGATTGCATTTTCATTTAGACTTCTTACTTATACCTTTACACATTGCCACCAATGTAATTCAATGAGTGTGCATACTTACATATGATATAATTTAAGTGGTTCTCCAAATTTACATAGCTTCTACTTCTTTCCTTTTTATGTTTTACTAAATAATATATATATATATATATTTAATCTTTCTTTTCTACTGAAAATGCAAAAGTAATATAAAACGAATTTCATGCTTCGAAACTAGCGGTCGATTTGAAAATAAATTTTGGTTTACTAAGTTATTATAAAGAAGTGAAATTTGTGACAGATATTTGAGATAAAACTTCTTTCAATATTTTAATGATTACATTTCTTTGATGGTCAAAATATAGAGTTTTGTGTAAATATAAAATTTCTCTCGCTTTAGATGATAAGTTACTTGATATGATAATTTTAATCTGCTTGCTGTGATATTAAAAGCTTAATCTGAAAGCAATCAAAATAAAGAATATATAGATAATATATATAAGGAGAGGATATATACAAGATATATTTAAGGATATATGTGAAGAAATATCTAAGTAAGATTATAGACAAGCGATATTCATCACATCGAGATTCAGAAATCTGTATAATTGAAGTTTAATTGTAATCGATTTTTCATGTAATCGTAATCTGAATGTAATCGTATTCTAGAGTCTAATCAAAATGTAATCAAAACTGTAATCGTAATCTGAATGTAATCGTATTCTAGAGTATAATCAAAACGTAATCAAAACTGTAATCGTAATCTGAATGTAATCGTATTCTACAGTATTATCAAAACGTAATCAAAACTGTAATCGTAATTTGAATGTAATCGTATTCTAGAGTCTAATCAAAACGTAATCAAAACTGTAATCGTAATCTAAACGTATTCGTAATCGGCATTTGAAGATTAAAAATAATCGTAATTGTAATATTTTAAGGATTCTATAATCGACTGCAAGTCTGGTCTATACGTTGATGACCTGCAGATTTCTTGCCAGGGAAATGATATGCGCTTCATTGAGCGACAGTTACACTTTGCTGTGAAAAACATTCTTAAATGGACTAATAAAAATGGTTTTACTTTTTCCAGGGACAAAACACAGTGTGTGCATTTTTGCCGCAAACGTGGTCTTCAATCCACAAATCTTCTGATCCACAAATTTTTATTAATGACATACCTATTTCGGTAATTGATTCTGCCCGTTTTTTGGGTGTAATTTTTGACAAAAAACTCAATTTTAAAGACCATATTTCTTATTTAAGGACGAAATGTGAAATTTTTTTAAATATTTTAAAAGTACTTGCAAACACATTTTGGGGTGCTGATCTACTAAAACTCTACCGCTCCTTAATTCGTTCAAAATTAGACTATGCCTATGAAATTTATGGGTCTGCTCCTAATTCTTATCTTAAAAAACTTGACACAGTTCATCACAGTGCACTTAGGATCTGCTCAGGGGCCTTTCAAACTTCTCCAGTTGTCAGTTTATATGCTGACTGTGTAGAGCCTTCCCTTACTAATATTAGACAGCAGTTATCTTTACAACTGTACCATAGGATACTTTCTGATCCTAATCATCCAATTCATCCTCATATCAATAACATTAATGACAATCTCCTTTTAAACCGTCCATCTTGCATCCCACATTTTGGTCTCAGAATCAAGAATATTCTTGCCGGCATCCCTCATCTTCATATCAAAATTCGTCCTAGGGTTTTTTAAATATGACTCCGTGGAACTTCCAGGGTATTTCATGTCTTCATCCTTTCAAAGGTATGGACAAAGGTAACACTGATGCCTCTAAATTTCATACCCTCTACAAAGCTCATCGAAGCAATTATACAGAATATATCGAAATTTTTACTGACGGTTCTAAAACAAGCAATAAGGTTGGTTGTGCAATTATCTCTGACAATACTACTCTCAGCTATGAACTTCCTAACGCCTTTTCTACTTTCTCTGCAGAGTTTTTAGCTATTGAAATTGCCCTTAATTTTATTTCATCTCATCCGAATCGTAAATTCATTATATATACAGACTCAAAGAGTGTTCTTGATTCTCTTACATCTACCTCTTGTAACCCATCTTTCACTTAAATTTTAAAAACTTACCACGACCTTCTGAAAAAAGGATTTGACATCTTGTTTTGCTTGGTTCCTGGTCATATTGGCATCAAAGGCAATGAAGCAGCAGACAAAGCCGCAAGGCAGGCTTCTTTTATTTTAAACTGTCCTATACCTTATGATGACAATAAGCACACACTAAAGCATTTTCAGAAATAATTGGCAAATGGGGTAGAATAACCAACAAAATAATAAATTACTTGAAATAAAACCTCAAATTGCAGTCAGGCCTACACTTAGTCCTAGAAATCATGATGTCATAATTACTCGTCTAAGAATTGGGCATTCAAAGCTTACGCATAAATATTTACTCCTTGGACAACAACAACCTGATTGTCCGAAATGTCATTTCTGTGTGCTTACAATTCGCCATTTGCTGACTGACTGTACTTGTCTTCGTCATCTGTATAGACATTATTTTAATTCATCTTCACCCAATCTGACAAGCCTTTTAGGTGTAATTCCTCATTATCACATGACAATTTTTTTGAAGGAGGCTGGTTTTTATTTCGACATCTGATTTTATTCTTTACAATGTTCATCCCATTTTACATCTGTTTTTTATTGTATACATTGTTTTTATTACTTTTGATTTTATCTTGTATGTAATTTTGTTTCTTTTTTCTACTGTGTTTTTTTATGACTTTCTGGATGGGTAAACCCATCCAGAATCTCCTTTTACTTTTACCTGTTTGTTTGGCTCAGCATGTCCTACTTTGGACCTTGCGCCAAAAAAAGTCATTCAACCAACCAACAAACCAACGAACGACATTTAATCAAACTTCTTTTTTTCTTTTGGACCGTGAACAAAATTGATGTTGATAACATTTAAGGATCAATTGATCAACAGATGGTGCTTTCATCCCAATTTATATTTCTATAATTTTCATTATTGCAGTATAGGATAAAATTTCGAATAAATGTACATAATAAGCATTATTTTTTAGCTTTTAACTGTGGAATTAAAAAAAAATACAATAGTGATAATCAACTATATATATATATATATATATATATATAGTAGACTCTCTTATAACGCGGGGGATACGTTCCGCGTAATAGGAAATCGCGTTATAGGAGACATACATTGAGCAGACGATTTCATTCCGGAATGAGACCAAAATCGTCGGGTGTTGGCATAGTAACGGAGCAATCCTTATCTGCAGTGGAAAAGTAAGTAACCTTGAACAGGTTGAAAGTAGAAAAGGTGTCACGTGCTTCCTTTATCTTACGCGTTATACGATACTCTTTATCGCGTTGTATGAGCAATAGTCGCAGATTTTTCGTCGCGTTATATGAAATCGCGTTTTGTGGGAGCGCGTTGTACGCGATTCCACTGTATATATGTATATATTTGTTATTGTAGAGCTGGAAATTTTCAAAATGGGTATCTTTCAGAGCAGTTTATGAATACCTCTAAAACGAAGTTCAAATATAGATCTGGGATAATTTGAATTAAAGTATGGTGGTCGCTTTAACATTAATAAGTTTAGACCAGTCGTTCTCAAAGATGCGTCGTAGTGAACTACTGTGCCCTAAAAATTTTCAAATGTGCCATAAAGTACTCTAGAGAAATATGTTGCAGATATAAAAATATATATAGTTTCTCAGTTGTTCCATTTAACTACAAATATTCCAGACATTTTGTCAACATTACATTTCTTCTTTTTAAATAAATACACCCAAATATAGGTTTCTCAAAATGCAGCAATGCATCAAAATATCGTTTTCTGCATATGAAAAAACTTAAGCATCAGTGCGAAAGCAAAATTATAGATTGCTCAGATACATAAGGAGTGCTCTTTTAAATTCACATTTAGATGAATAAGGAATTTTTCTTTCACAAAAATTAAAAGTTCAAAAGATTTTTTTGAACAATATTGAAATATGAACAATTTTAAAAATGATGATGCCTTATTTATTATTCTAGTACTTTTGTTCAAAAATTATAAGTAATATTGTAACTAATGTTATTATTAAAATTCAGTCCCTGTTTTTCGAAAAAAAAGTAGGCTTCGATTTTTTCTTTTCTTTTACTTTTTTCAAGCAGGAAACGAAAAACTTTGTCTCCTTTTTCCAGCAAATCTCTCTGAATTTTGCATAATAATAAAAATTAGTCTGTTAACAGAATCTAAGATTTTGCAAATATATAAATGAGAAAAGTTTAGGTCAAAAATAGGACTCGGAATCTTAAATAACATCTGTTCTAGAAAGAATATTTTTATTCAAATCTTATTTGTTTTGTAAAGTTACCAATTACATGGTAATTTTGCGGTAAATCACTGAGTCCTTCAGCAACGCTGCCGAAGGCATTAGACACCCGTACTCTATTTGTTGTAATCAAAGAGGCCATCGGTTGGACGGGAATATTCTACATAGTCTTTAACATAATGAATAGTTCCAAACAATTTTCTCTGCAATAAAATACTGCAGTAAAAGACTAAATTTAAAATTATTATTATAAAAAGTTGCATTTCATGTTTTCTAAAAGAATTTGAAATTTATGTTTAATAAATATGTTATTAATTTTGTAGCTGATGATTTTATATAATTGACTCATATTCAATCCTTAAAGCTTCAACACAGTTTTAAAAAATACAATTTATAAAAAAAAATGGCAACACTGAATATTTTATTTTTACACATAAATATATCAAAGAACATTATTGGGATAGTCACAAAAAGATTTATTTTCGAAAATACCACTTCGTTCGTCATTCCACATTTTACTGCTAAAATACTTTCTTTCTGATTGAATATTACAATGAAACTGGGTTCTTCATATCTCTTTATTTTCATAGTTGAAGAATTCTGTACCAACATAACATGTGTCAGTAAACATATATTTAGTTTGGTATTGCAAATATTTTATTTATGGAGAAAATAAACTTTCGATTTTCTAGAGGACTGTGCCCTTTAAAAGAAATCGTCAAACGCATTCATGCAAACATCGTTATTTCTTAAAAATAAAAAAGTAAAATTTTAGTATAAAATATAGTATATTGATTTAAATTTGTTTAAATATAAAACATATGTTTGGTAATATTTTTTAAACTGATTTTTAGAAAAGATGTCAATTTTATTTTTTAAATATGTATATATATCTTCACAGGATGCACTGATTTTAGTATTTCTTTTTTAAATTTTTTACATACATATTCTTCGTGGACTTTTGTAATCTTTATCTAGATTTTTCTGCGATCAATTTCAGTATATAAACATGATGAATATAATTAAAGTTACGATTTCAAAACGCTAACATTTTAAAACAATTGGTCAGAAAAACTTGATATTTTATCAGTACAATCGTGAGGTGATGGAATTTTGTTTGGCAAAAAAGAAACTAGTATGTTGTGGCCACCACAAGACTTTCTTCTATATTTTCCTATATACATATTCAATCAGTAACAACATTAAAAAAAAAAAAAAAAAAAAAAACGATTTTTTCTAAGTTTTTTTTGTTAAAAGTAATACATAGTCAACCAGTAACAATATATAATAAAAAAAAAAAAAAAAAAAAAAATCTAAGTTTTGTTTTGTTAAAAGTAAAAAAAATCGATAACTTTGTTATAAATTATCGCAGATTTATAGTTCAATCATTCGTTTTAAAGGTATTGACGAGATCTTTCGAAAGATACCCATCTTGAAAATTTAAGGGGGGAAGCGATGCCCCCACATGCACAGAATTTTTTTCCTAGTTGACTATTACTATTATCAATAACTCATATTAATTTTACAATCACAAGTTGAAAATAACTCTCATTATGTACATTTATACGAAATTTTGTCCTATACTGCCATGTTAAAAATTAGAAAAAATGCGATCACAGCGCCACCTGTTGGGCTATTGATCCACAAATGTAATCAGCACTAGTTTATGTCGGGGACCAACTAAATACTAAGTTCGGTTAAATTTCGTTAAAAAAAATAAAAAAAAAAGATTTTTTTTCTAAGTTTTTTTTTGTTAAAAGTAAAACAAAATCGATAACTTTGTTTTAAATTATCGCAGATTTATAGTTCAACCATTCGTTTTAAAGGTATTGACGAGATCTTCCGAAAGATACCCATCTTGAAAATTTACCACCCCCCCCGAGGGTGTACCTCCCCCCAGGGGGTGGAACCGGTGCCCCCACATGCATAAAATTTTTTTCGTAGTTAACTACTACTATTATCAATAATTCATATTAATTTTACAATCACAAGTTTAAAATAACGCTCATTATGTACATTTATACGAAATTTTGTCTTTTACTGCCATGTTAAAAGTTTACATAAAATGCGATCACAGCGCCATCTGCTGGGCGATTGATCCCAAAATCTAATCAGCGCCATTCCATGTCAGGGTCCAACTATATACCAAGTTTGGTTCAATTTCATTCATCGGTTCGTGAGATACGGTGAAAAATACGATGTTTTGCGATCACAGCGCCACCTGCTAGACGATTGATCCCCAAATCTAATCAGCACCATGCCCCGTCAGGTTCCAACTATATACCAAGTTTGGTTGAATTTCATTCATTGGTTCGTGAGATACGGTAAAAAATATTAAAATTTGTCCTATACTGCCATGTTAAAAATTTACATAAAATGCGATCACAGCGCCACCTGCTTAGCTATTGATCCCCAAATCTAATCAGCACAATGCCCCACCAGGGACCAACTATTTACCAAGTTTGGTTGAAGTTCATTCATTGGTTCGTGAGATACGGTGAAAACACTAAACCACAGACACACAGACAGACAGACAGAACAGAACAGAACACTAGCAAGAGGGGCGACTCACCTTTCAGTTTAGAGTCATGAGCGAAGCTCACCCCCCCCCCCCCACCAAAACCAGTATCTAACTATCCAGCGAGCCCGCGGACAGGGGCACGGGCCCGGGAAAAGTCCGCGGGAAGGGAAGACCCACAAATCTCGCAAGCAAACTAGCTGCTCTCCGGCGGGTGTGCTAGGCCGGGTGCCAGGAAAATCCACTTAAGCCTATTAGAGGAACAAGGCCTGGCGGTGAAGAGTAGGTGACAGATTACAAGTAGGACCACCCTGGCGCCTCGTGCCACCAAGACAGCCCGCAACATAACACATCACCTATTACTTTTCGAGCGACGAGTGGGTGATGCCTCCAATTGACTGCAGGAACATCCTTTCCACCCGAGAAGCTTCTCGGCCACGCCGACCTCGTTAGTTCACCGGCTTCGCCGGCTATCCAGGGCCACCACTTGGCGGTGAGGCCGACTGCCGCAACTAGGCCCGCTACCTGAGTGGCAGCGCGGGCCAGGGCCCCCAGACAACTGACAGACAGACATTTTTTTTTTAACTATCAATTCGTGTTTAGGACACCCCAAAACGTGTAGATCCGTCAAAAAAAAAAAAAAAGGAGGTCGAAAATTTTCGCGAATCTAATACTTTCTCTATATTACATATAGAGGAAAGTAAAAAGATAATTTGAAAATGTGCCGATAATCACAGGTGTTTTTTTCATGAGGCTTTTCTTTTCTCCTTTCACTACGGCTGTTTCCACTGTAAACACGTGTTCTTGTATTTTTCCTAATATTTATATATATAGTAAATTCTTAAAACTTATTGTTTTCTGCTATTCTACTGTATTTCTACCAATATTTCAGAGTTTAATGCATCCATTTAAGTGTTTCCCTTGACATTACCCTGACAGAGCCATCTATGCGGATATTTTAGAACTACTTTTTTCTTCCGGCAAACAAAATTCCATTGCCTCACGATTGTTCTGGTAAAACATCAAGTCATTATTACCAGTAGTTTTAAAATTATAACTTTTTGAAATAGTAAATTTAATTATAACTTCACTGTATATACAAAAGAATAATCATAGAGGATCTCATTGAAATTTTTGAGACAGTTGAAGGGCATCAGAAATAAATTTTTGGGGGCGATTGTCCTGTAAGTGCTTCAGCTTTTCTGGAAAATTCCTCTAATTACGGGAAGATTATGTGTCGACATCTATCGTATATAATTCCACAAAACCTAATATGTGAGAGGGTCATTATGAAAAAAAATCACTTGGAGTGTATATCAGCTGACAGGTGATGTTGCCATTTTACAATTTTCACCGTTTATAGAAAAGGCAATATTTGAGTTCCTGTAACGTAAAACACACAAAAATATGAACGTGAGATGGTCATTATGAAAATAATATTTCTAATATGCCCATTATGAAAATAAAATTGCTGACATAATATGGGTGTGTACCGATCGATTACTATCGTTTTTATTAGTCACCTTTTGCGATTATACACATGACTATGTCTCAGCAACTATAGGTTAAAATTGCACCAAACAACATATATTGAACATTTATTGGAAAAATCTACATTGACTTAATTTTTGTGCACGTGAAACGATAGGTAACGCTGTTATACAAAATAATTTAGACGGTTTTATTATGGCAAGAAAATAATGGTGTAATACATATAAACGCAATATGCGTGATATTATATAATGTAATTTAAATATAATAGTCTTTTTTGTTTATTATAGCCTCAAAGCTATATATTTTGGTTTCATTTCATATTTATGCATGTACAAATTAATTTGGGCTTTATTAATATTAAATAATTTATTATTTTATTTTAATTTTTATTTACTTGTTCTTCTTCATTTTTTTTAATTACTTATATTTTTAATATCAATGAATTTTAAGGATAATAAATTAAAAGGTTCACAAACAAATTCTTTAGTTTAAGTAAAATGAAAGGAACTTTATATTTAACTTAGTAACCTTTAATTTAACTTAGTGAAAATCCAATACATTACACAGTGTAACTTTAAAATGAAATTTTAAACATATTATGTGAAACACAATGAAAATACTCAAAAACTGCAGTAAACAAGTTCTAATATATCTTATTTTGTTATAGATTTAGAAAAACGTAAATAAACAAGAGATAAACTATACATAATTAAATATTTCATAAAAATACTTTTATGCTTCTTGCAAATTAAATTTTCCGATATTACATTTTTTCGATCGAGAATAATCTCTGCCTCACACAATTTTTCCTTCGATTTTTCATTATGTTTTCAAAAAATTACAGTTGACTGCTATCGTTTCAACTCTAATTTACGCCTCTAAAATTGGATTAACTTAAGTCAATTACTTCACTTTTTACATCATATCATACGGCAGATTTTGTTTTTAATAAAATGAGTAAATAAAAAAAAAAAGAATTCCTGTGCCCCCTTTTTATAGAAATATTGATTAAAAATCAATTATGTTTGTCTTATAAGGTATTTCTAGAAAAATATATTTATTTAAGTAAGCATATGTATTATAAACGTACATATAAGTATACGTCTGCCGTAAGACCTATAAAGGAAATGTTTTCATATATAAATTGAAGTTTATAACAATGTGCATATAAATTTGAGTATAGGCGTGTAAATTTTTCATAGAGATATGAATAAGTATTGTACAATCAAAATTCAGGATGTGGGAAAAAAAGTGACAAAAAGTAAAATGAAAAGAAAGGAAACTTTTAAGCGATAACAATATATACAAAAACAAACCATTTTTTTTTTTTAAATAACCAAATTCACGATACAATTTTTATTCAGGTTTACAGGGTATACAACTCTAAATTAGTGACATTTCAGTGTGTCTACTGAATTCCTACTTCCCATCTTAATTTTAGGACCAGCCTTAAACGTAGTGTCTAAAAAAGTAAAGGGTCTGCGTAATACATATGAGTTTTGTTGCAGCGCCACCTGGTGATAAACAGCGGAGTTAGCACTTTCATGAGGAAAATGGTAAGAAATACTCGCAAAATAACAGTTAGAGAATTACAGAGCATCCTTAAAATAAATACGACAAAATAGCATGTGTACAGTAATTCAAAGAACTGAATATCGGAAATATAGATTTATTTGCTTGCGATTTCCAAAATCTGTGGTAGTATTAAAAGAGAAATGACGGTAATATTTGAATTATGGTTCTTTTGAGCTTTAATCATGTTCGTAACACTGAAATAAAATGCCTGCTAGTTTTCAGTTGTGAAAATTTTATTTTCTCGTTCCGATCAAAGTTTTTAATTTTGCAGGTTTGAGAAATAGCTGCGTATTTTCAGCTTATACACTTTAGTCAATATCTACTTTTTTTTGTTATTCTGAGCAAGGTAAATTCAGACTATCGTACTAAATTAATCTAGAACTTTGCAAGTGACTCTTTCCACGATTTTTTTAACACTTTCCGGATAGCTACAAAAATTAAGCTGCTTTCTGAAAAGTGAAGATTCAGCCGATCTTGACATGTAGCACATAGCCACTTCATAGACTCCTTAACTAGATGCCTGTCGCGTAGCTTGCAAACTAGGCAACAGTTGAAGCGGTAGACAGCGCACCTAGTACAGATTATAGGACTTTGTTATTCAAAATGCCACCAATAATTTAAAGACGTGATACATGGAATATAAAATCGACGTTTCTTCGATTCTAACCGCCTTTTATGTATATCATATCCCACATTTAAAACTTTTTGGTGGCTGTTGAATAAAAAAGTCCCTCAATCTGTACCAGGCGTCGCTAGCTACCGCCTCAACTGTTGCCTAGTTTTTGAGCTACGCGACAGTCATCTAGTTGAGGAGGCTATGGCCACTTTAATGAATGTATACAATACGTTTGTCAATATACTTCGGATAAAAGTGTTTGATTAGAAAGGGTATAAATATAATGCATATCCATTTTTAATATAAGTGTGAATATGTAAAATTTTGTTTTGAAGTATTGTAACTGAGGAGAATAACGCCCACGGGCGGACCTTACTGTCAAAAAGACAAAAGCATGCAGTCGCAAAAGTGTTAACAAAAGATGCACAGTTCAAAAATTGCAGTTATACTTTTTTTTTTTTTTTAAGTTGAACTTATTTAAATTAATTTGGTATGTAGATTATAAAAAGTTATTTGGTAAGTTTTATCTAACTAGTGTAACAAAAAGTAAATTGTAATTTTTAAAAAAGTGTAAATTTTCAATATTAATGTGTAATCTATACTGCAATTTGAGGGTTAAATTTAAGTTTGAAATTATTTTTATAAATTTAAATTTTGCTTTAAATTACTTGTTATTAAATCGGTATTTTTCGAAAACACAAAATAGCGCAATGATAACGTTTATCACTGTTTCATTTCAAAACAATTATGTATGTTCGTTTAAATTTATTATGCAATATAAATAAATGTACGTACTGTTTGACTTTAAGCCATAATATTTAAAGCTCAAGTAAAACTTCAGCTTAATTTAAGTATTTAACGTTAAACTAAAGTTTGTATAGTTAGATCGTTAGGTTTACTTACAAATATATATGTCAAAATTGTAGTTATAAAAGTATATTTATTTAAAGTAAACTTTATCAAGCTAGTTTAGTACGAAGAGTAGGGGAAAAGGTATTTCTGTAATAAGTATTTATCAAAATACCTTTTTGCACCAGCTTTCATTGTTCCGCAACGAGCGATAAGTAGCCAAGAATCGGACTTTTTAAATATTTTTTTATGAACAATATATAGTGATTCCGCCGGAATTTCTTTTTTTCTTTTTATTATAAACATACATAACCTCATTATAAAAATAGTAATAAAACCACACTTTTCAGCATATAAACACTTTTCAGCAGCTATTTAAAATATCTTTATATTCCAAAATATATTTACATTCCGACGTTTCGGTTAATATTCAATTTTTAACCATCTTCATGGAAATGATGTACATAAACTATAAACATAAATCAAATTAAGCCATTCATGGATATTACAAACACAATTCATGAAGAAATTAATACGTGATTACATAGCTTAAATAAAAAAAAAATACTCTATATACATCTTAAAATGAGTTAAAAACATCTAAAAAAATCACAATCATGCACATTACAATAAAAATAAAGCTTTTTAATAAAACGGAGTCAACGGATCACACTGCAGGGTTGCCAGAAAAAACAACAACAGGGTTACCTTCAATTATTTTAAGTTTAAGAAACGAAGCCAAATTGAGGGGAGTTAATGGATAATGTATCATTACAAATTTCGGATTTCTTTTTTATAATTTCAAAATATTCATAAAGTAGAGCTTGGTTTCTATTGTTAGTACTATAAATTATTCGGGCATTTTCAAAATCAGGTCCGATGGGATTAGTTTTATAAGTATTTGATTTATGTTTATAGTTTATAAACATCATTTCCCTGAAGATGGTTAAAATTGAATATTAACAGAAACGTCGGAATGTAAATATATTTTGGAATATAAAGTTATTTTAAATATTTTGATATGCTGAAAAGTGTGGTTTTATTACTATTTTTCTAATTTAATTGGCAGCATATATAAGTGGAATATATTTTTTTATACATAACCTCATAAGGAGAGTATTCTGTACTTTTTTCATTTTTTCTTTTCTTTTTCGTATGCGCCTATGGAGACCTTCCTTGTTAGTTTTTACATAGCTTTTCTTCATCTCAAATTCCAAGAAGCTTACAGCTCCAGTTACCTAAATTCCTATTGGTTGCTACTCTGACTCTATAGTCCATTTCCCTACCTATCTATAAGAGGAATAATCCACTTCGTCGTTCTGTACTGATACGGTACGATTTATATCATACTACCGAAATTGCAGTCTGCACTTAAAATTTTTTACATTGGGGTATTTAACGTTGTGTAAATTTTGATATTTCTGTCCTACGTCAAGTCTTGTTATTTAATCTAGGTATGTAATAATTGAGAAACACGTAAATTATTATATTTTATGGTATTTTATTACAATACGGCAAAGATCTCTTAAGTTAAAAACATATATTTAAGTCGGAAATGCGTACTTTTTATATTTAATGAAAGTCCATTTTTAATTTAGACTAAGTGATAATTTATTAAATGAAAATAAAGTTCAGTTTAATTGTTAAAAATTTTAAAGGTTTTATTATTATTATTATTATTTATTTATTTATTTATTTATATTATCTAAGACAAAAAGAACCAACTTTTATAAAAAAAAAAAAAAAAAAAAAAAAAAGCTGAACACTTAAAAGATACAATCCAACGTACATATACGTTTAATTCCATTTATAATTGTGCTTTAAAAAGTTTATTGCTCTGAAATGCGCTTACTTTTAACAAGATATATTTCCTATAATTACTATTTGATGTTAGACAAGATCTAGAGTATAGCAGTAAAATAAAAATTGTTTTCGCTTTCGCAGTTTTTAAACTTTAATCCGCTTTAATTTACTTTTGATTTGCGTCTAATGGTGATTTGGTATTAGTGTCTGATGTAATAAAATTGTTTCTGGAATTAATTAGTTCTCTTAAAAATCTTAGCGCTTTTCTAAGTAAATTAATTTAATAAAGCTTAATTTGAAATGTTTTTATTTTTGTTTAAATGGCTTTATAAGTTCTAAAGTTCTCTATTGTTCCAAATGCAAAGTTTTCTATCGATTTTATATAAAAAGTTTTTTTTTAACTGAAATCTGTATTATTGATAAAATCCTTAATTTATATTTAAAAGTTTATTGAACTCGTAAAGAAAAGAGAAAGAAGGTTTTTTTTTTTTTTTTTTTTTTTTTTAAATCTAACATAAAGTGTCACAATGTCGTCGTAAGGAATAATTTTCCTTCCGAAATTTTTAGGAAACCATGTATAAACTTTCATCTATGTATTGCGTTACATAGTTTCAGAAAATTTCAGAAAAAATAAATAAAATAGAATAATTGAACTTTATTCAATTTACTTTTCTTTTACTTTTAACGAAATATACTCTCCGCAATAATTGCTTGATTGATAAGGTATAAGTTATACTATTATTGAAAAAAAAAAAAAAAAAAAAAAAATCATTTTTGAAAAAACAGAGGTTATTGTTTCCGCCTTTTTTTTCAAGGAACAATTTGAAGGATGAGAAATTTTTGCCTCCTTTGCCACCACTTTTTTCTTAGAGAAATTTTTATTATATTTTTAAAAATCATATGTCGTGATTAAACAGTACATAAATTAGTGTATAAAAACAGGGTTGCAATAAAGGCATACGTTTCTCATGTCTCAGAGTGTCTTGACTACGACCACTGAAAAACTTTAAACTTTTATCTGTTTTAATTCACTATTTCCTTTTACTTTCATAAGAAGAAAGTATTAGATTTGAGAAAGATTTTCGACCTACATTTTTTGATTTTTTCGCTTGTTTTGAGATGTCCCGAACACCGACTATTAAAAAAAAAATCTGTCTATCTCTGTGTTAGCAAAATATTGTGAACCCTGTAGATTGGTATCCGCTCACGAACTAGTAAATAGTATTTAATGAAGCTTGATATTTAATTGGACCTTAACTTAAATTAGTGCAAACTTGCTTTGATTTATATTGGTGAACAGATGAATCAGATAGGTTGCGATTTCATCTATTAATCGTAAGGCTTTATCTCAAATTCTATAGAGCATAAATGTGCAAAATTTAGTATTTTCTGTGATATAAAATTATGTTGATGAATTTGGATACATATCGGCCGACTAAAGATACTGCTACGCTGCAATTCATTCCTGTTTGTGGTAAGGCAATATCTCATGTTTAAATGCTCTAAACTTGGTATGTGAGATGTATATTATACAAAATTATGGTGATAAAATTCTATTTAAAGTAATTTAATAAAGCATAATATAGAATACGTACAATATGGCACAAAAGTTTATGCACATTTTTTTTTTTTTTTTTTTTTTTTTTTTTTATAAAACGAAAAATAAGCATCGGAATGCTTTGAAAGTTTTACTGTATCTAAACAATTGGATTACAAGTTCATGTTTCGAATTCGGAAAAAATTAATTGAACGCAAAATAACAACAACAACAACACACAAAAAAAAAAAAAAAAAAAAAAAAAAAAAAAAGATTAAAATTGTGATGTTGAAAAAACTTATGCACAAACCGAAATATTTATATTTCACAAAGGCACAAAAGTCCTTTTAGTAGTCTATGGTGTTGCCATTGCACTTGATGAGATTAAATACATGATTTTTCATTTATTACATTAGATTATGGAAGGTTTCGGGAAAGAATCTTCACCAGGCTCCTTCATCACTTACTTGAGCTTTTGCATTGTGTAATACTGCGTTCCATTCCTGTAGAAGTCAAGTGAAAGGTTTCCCCAGACATTCTCTATCGTATTGAGGTCTGGGTTGATTGCTGGTTAAGTTCCTCACACTCATATTCTGAGTTAAAGCCTTTTTTTTTTTTTTTTTTTACAATCTGAAGTTTGTATCGATGTGTTTTCCCGCTGAAGGGGCGACCTAGGACATCATTAAATGGCACAAATGCACTTTCTGATACTCCTTTGAATTTTGTAAGCAACTCAGGAAGCAAACTTACTTGTCTATTGTGGATTAAAGTGCCCCATTTGTGGATAAAAGTGTGTGCCCCCCCCCCTCCCCCCACGCTTGTTGAGTCAATATTTTGCTCTTCGGATCTTTCCTCAAGTAACTCCAGTAGTATAAGAACCCATCAGGATCATCCGAATTTTATTTTTATTTTTCGTCGGAGAAAATAACACTAATCCATTCAACATAATAATATATGTGCTGTTTTGTCTATTGAAGTATTGCTTGCTTGTGACACTGTTTCAGAATAGGCTTACGAGCTAATTTTTTTTTTTTTTTTTTTTTTTGATGAATTCTGAATCGGTTATTTATCTGAGAATAGTGTCACGTGATATTTTTGACGCAAGTGAATTTTTGTATCTGGTTAAGAGACAAATTGTTCGTTAGAGTCATTCTTTAAATTCTTCTATCTCCACGAAATGCGGTTTTTCTCAGCCTTTCTGAGTAGATATGCAATTTTGAATCCTTCTGTACGTTGAAAAGCACTATAAATATCACGTTTGCACTAATTTAATATAAGTGACATTTGCAAAACGGATTTTCTTTGTTCTTTCATGTTCCACACAATAACAACTTCTTCAGACGAGAACTACAGTGATTTCGGCATTTTCATAACTCGTGCAGCGATAACTACACTTTATAGTCTAGGACATAAGTCTCACCATAGCCTCCTAAACTAGATGCCTGTCGCGTTGCTCGTAAACTTGGCAACAGTTCAAGCGGTAGACAGCGTCAACTGGTACAGATTGCGCGACTATTCAGCTGTAACCAAGAATTATAAGAAGTGATATATGACATATCTAATCGGCGTTTCTTCGATTCTATTTGCCTTTTATGTATATCAAATCCCACTTTTAAAAATTTTTGGTGGCTGTTGAATAAAAAAGTCGCGCAACTTTAACAGGTGGTGCTGTCTACCGCTTGAACTGTTGCCAAGTTTACGAGAAACGCGACAGGCATCTAGTTTAGGAGGCTATGGTCTCACAGATCCATCCCCCAGTCACATTTTAAGAGATATTTGCATAAAACCTCATTTGTTCTTTTCCGCAAAACCTCATTTGCGACATCACAGTTTTTATTTTCTTGTAATTTATTATTTTTCTTTCAATTAATTATTTCCGAATTTGAAATATGAATTTGCAATCCATTGTTTTAGATACGGTAATATCTTTGTAACATTCTAGTGTATACTTTTCATTTTATTAAAAAATTTAGCTTGTGCATAAACTTTTGCACCTCACTTTATATGAAAAAATTTCATTTCATTTTGCTTTACTTTTTATAATTTAATTTTCTGGAGTGCATATCGGAATACAGTGGCATTGTTATAACATAGCCTCTTAAACTAGATGCTTGTCGCGTGGCTCAGAAACTTGGGCGGTAGACAAGGTAGACAAGGCCACCTGGTACAGATTGTGCGTCATTTTTATTCAACACCCACAGAAAATTCTTAAAATTTGGATTTGATATACATAAAAGGTGAATAAAATCGAACAAACGTCGATTATATATATCATATATCACTTTAAAAAAATATTTGTGTCAGTTGAATAAAAAAATCGCGCAATCTGTACCAGGTGGCGCTGCCTACAGCTTGAACTGTTGCCAAGTTTCCGAGCCGCGCGACAGGCATCTAGTTTAGGAGGCTATGATTATAATGCAATATTTTCCGCTTACGAAAAGGCAATATCTCGGTTTTGGTGTTATGTATAAAACTTGGTACAGGGCATATAAATTTTGAAAAACTACGCTATTTCAATTTAAATATATACCAACCGACAAGGGACGATGCTCTGCTCCGAATATAAGACGATAGTACGCTTTTTCTGCAACAATTTATTCAAAATTTTAAACCCGTATATTAGCTGTATACGAGCATTAGAACATTTAAAAGATATTTTGATTTATATGGTATCTAACCTCTTATCTGGCATACCAAACACCGAAATATTACAAAAACTAGCATTTTTCAAAATCTTAATGGGAAAGAAAATCCTTCCGGATCAGTCAGAAGAGTAGGTTATCCCCCCCCCCCTCAACATATGTCTACCTTTATCAAACTAGATTGCGGGTTCATTAAGACATTAATGTGAGCGATGTATATATGGAATTTTAAGCGAATCGATTCATAAATACTTTTTTAATGTGCTTTTGATATTTTCAGTTGGTGTACACTTGTAAGGAATATGACTGATCAAGCTAGTTAACGAATTTATCAAATGTACAGTCGGTAACAAAATTATCCGAACACTACTAAAAATTCATATATAAAAAAAGTACACTTAAAACTGTTTTGTTAAATAAATCCTTCTCGAATCATGTTCTTAGACTGACTAAGAACATGATTCAACAAGGACGTATTTAACAAAACATTATTAACTCTACTTTTTTTATATAGGAATTTTCGCTAGTGTTCGGATACCTTTGTTACAGACTGTATTTCTAAAACAAGTCATTATAAGAATTTGGATCGAATTAATTCAATGTTTCGAAATTTACCATAATAAGAAATTTCCAAGTAAGCGCCACTTAGAAGCACAATGGCGTTTTAAGTTGGCCAAAGAACTAATCTATCATTTTGTTTCAAAAGGTGGATCAAGCTAATTATAAACCTTGGTGGAGACCCTTATATGGTCTATGTATAAATCAAAATTTAAGCGTGTCCGGTACGCTTTTCACAATGTGAATTTGAATTTTTCAAGTGGTCGCCTCATGGAGACAAAATGATGGACTAGCTTGATTAACTATTTCATAATATTTGTAAGGTAAGTCTACTGTCTAAACTTGATTCAATCTGGTTCATTATTTCAGAAGTTATTTCGATGACATATTTTCTTTTTTATATAGATAGATAGATAAAACTATGTTATTGCAATAGGTCGTATAAAAAATAAAGTACACTTAATACTGTTTTGTTAAATAAATTCTTGTCAGACTGACTAAGAACATGATTCGACAAGAATTTATTTACCAAAAATGTATTAAGTGCATCTTTTTTACATAGAAATTTTCGCTAGAGCTCGGATACTTCTACTGCCGACTGTATGGTATGTACTCGTATTTCGTTAAAACATATTCTAATAACTTTACTTCACACAAATCCTAATGAAATTGAAATATGTTATTCATATGCACAAAAGAATGCGTTCTATAGAATATTGTGTGATTACCGTCCAAAAAAATGGACGGTTCATTGTAAAAGTGGTGTAACTCCATATTTTTTAAATATGTATATTTTTGCTTAATTGCATCACATTTTGTCACATCTTTCATCATAAAAGTGAAGAAACTCCAAAAATTGCATTAAAATCATTAAAATCCCATAAATGGCATTGCTTGTTCATCCCAGAAAATTAAAACTTCTAAATATTCATTATAAAACTAAAATTTCTAAGTAACTTCAAATTATGTTTCTTATAATTAATAAATTCTTATAACTCAGATTTATATTAAACACTAAAAATCGACTAAACGCTTAATAAATCTTGACTTTTTTTCTACACATAAAGCTCATTATTATCAAAATTCATTTACAAGGAGATAATTCACTTTTACAATGAACGACCCAAATATTCAATTACATTAAGGGCTACTATTGGAAATTAACTGGAATTGCTTTTTTTTGTTTACATTAAGCGTTTTTAACACTTTATAACAATTTTTAAGAGTGAACATTACTTGAATAAGTGTATCTGTCTTACTGTCTGTTTGTTTCTCTATCTGTGCGTCTGCCCACATCCAGCGTTTGAAAATAAATTCAGAATTTCTTAAAAGTTATGTATTTATATATGTTATTTAGTTGAACTACGGAGTTTTCCCTATTTATAATGACATTAATAGGCCCTGTACAACTGGTTTGTATACAGGGACACCCAAATAAAAATGCCAATGCATTGCGTTTTATGAGAGACATTTTATAAATCAGATTTAAATAACTTTTTAGTGCAAAAATCATAATTAAATTGACATTTATTGTTAATATGCTAAAATAATATTTTATATATATTAGGATATGTTTAGCCTTCAGATTCACAGGGCTGCACTAAAATAATCAAATACATTAAGGGCTACAATTGGAAATTTCTTGAATTGCATTTCCGGTTGTATTAACCATTTTTAACGCTTTCCAACATTGTTTAAAAGTAGTTATGGATTCCATAAGTCTGTCTCTCTGAGTTTTCTGTCCTGTTTGCCCGTTGTGTGATAAAGCAGGCAAAGAACATTCAAGGTTAAACAATACAACGGGCTCGCAAAGTTGGAAAGTGGTAATAATCAATGTGTACGGCATGAATTTTTTTTTTATTGTTTTATTTTGCATTAATAATGAAATTTTTAATAATAAAAAATTCAATCTTCGCCTTATGATGATAATATAAAACCTTTTGTATTATTTCAACAAACATGAGAAAAATAAAATATATTAAACTGTGCCACAGAAAAAAATCACCTTTCCATCAATTAATTCAATTGTTCTCACAATTCATACACTGCATTTTCTCGAACGAAAAACAAGCATTTCAAATAGAAAAAAAAAAATCATAAGAACTTATCATGTCAGTTATGTTCTAGGAATTCAATAAAAGTTGGGAGATTTATTAAATGATGGCATGAGCAAATAAAAGATATTGATTAAATATAGTAATATTATTTTTTATTAACAAACTGTAAAAATTTAAGAAAAGAATTTATAAAACACTTTACGAATGTCGTAAAATATTACATAATTTTAAAGTAATTTAGTAGTATAGGTGCGACATTTATTACTATAATTTAGTAGGAATTGTTTTGTTAAATAGTTTGTCAAAAAAGTTTAGAAAAAGCTAATACTTATTAAAGTTACAAAACTGCCATGTATAATCACAAAAATTTTAAATAATAAAAACATGAAAAGTTAGTATGTTTTCGTCATCACAAAACATTCTTCTGTATTTATCTGTGAATGTTCACACAGTACGATTTATTTATCAAAATTATCAGATTAACTATGCAAAATACGTCTAATAACACATGCCTACAAAAATGAAGTTTTCAAAATTTGTTTTGATGATTTCAGCTGATCTTTATGTTTTTTGATATACTGAAACCGGAAATACAGCCCATTTTTCTCTATCACGTTTAGATTTTTGTCAGTACAGGGTGTTCACCGACACGATTTCTTACATTTACCCTCATAACAATCGATTGGTTGGTTGGTTTTCACAATTAAAACAATAGACATCTATGATTAATTAATCATGGAAACATATTATAAAACTTATTACATAATTATATTGGTAGAAGAGTAATGGAAGAAACTGTATAGACAGACACCTTGTATTGACAAAAATCTAAACGTGATAGAGACAAACTGGCTTCATTTTCGGTCTCAGCAAACCAAAAAAACATAAAAATCAACCAAAATTATAAAATCAAAATTTTACATGTCGGCCTTTGTAATGAATGCACAAAATTTTTATATCAGAATTATAAATGTCGAAAGAAAGTCGATTTTGTTGGCTGCTAACAATATTTAAAGATATAGATAAAAAAAATTATAACTTTGTTTAAAATTATCACAGATATATATTTTGATCATCCATTTAAAGACATTGGCAAGTTCTTAAAAAAAAAAAAAAAAAAAAAAAAAAAAAAGAAAAATCCACTTTCCACATTTATACGCACCGGGGAGAGAATACTTACACCTCAGGAGGAACAGAAGCAATGGTTCTACATATATATATACATATTTTTTTTTCATAGTTGGCCATTACTATTATGATTAATTATTACTTCCATTACCCTACTACAGTAGGTAATGGAAGTATTGTATTTGGTTCAAAAATTTGATATCGAGATTTCATCTGATTTACACGTTTTAAGGTCCTCTGAGTAAAAAAAAAAGTGGTTTCAGGCAACTGATCAGTGTGTGTGTATGTATGTATGTGTGGATGTGTGGAATCTTATGGCTATCATATCTCCGAAACTAATAATGATAGAACTACAAAACTTCAGAGTTGAGACAGGTCTGGTGCACAGATACGTTTTCCAAATTTTGGTGAAAATTGAAAAACCGGAAGTGGGACCGCGAGTCTGTATCTCAAAACGGCTCAAACGATTTTCTTCACATTTGCTATATAAACACTCTATTAGATGTCCTTTCAAATGTTATAGTTGGTTAGTTCAGAAAATTGATAGGCGTCCTGTATAAATAGCTGAGTTACAGGTCTCGTAAGCACGTTCATTAGAAAACAGCTATACGGACTTCTTTCGAACTAGCCATATTAAGGGGGTACGAGACACTAAATTTTTGTTTTTATTATTTATTGATGAATTCCTGGAATTATTTTTTCTGAAATTTAAGCTTTTTTGACTATGAAGTAGAGCAAGAAATAATCTTAAAAAAAATTTAAATAAAATTTTAAAAATTAAAATAAAATTCTAAAAATTAAAAATTTGTTATATCTCATGAACTAATGGATCAATTTACAAACTTTTTTCACCATTATATACAGAAAGAATTTATCTTCAATTTGTCTTCAGGATTTCTGATTATAGTAATAAATATTTTTAAATATTAATTTTAATTTGAAAAAAGTACTTATTTCATGTATAACTTTTGGATTACGAAAAAAATTTTGCTCCTAATTAAAAATCCCGAAGACAAATTGAAGACAAATCATTTCTGTATATAAGAGTGAAAAAAGTTTGGAAATTGAACCATTAGTGCATGAGATATACCAAATTTTAAATTTATCAGAAATTTTTATTTTTCATTTTATTTAATTTTTTTTAATTTTATTTAAATGTTTTTTAAGATTCTTTCTTGCTCAACTTCATTGTCAAAAATGCTCGAATTTTAGAAACAAGTCCTTCCGGCTTATTCGGAAGGGTAGGTTGATTTCGTTTTCCTTACCAAGTAGCCGTCATTTTGTTTCAAAATGGCAGCTACAAATTATTAATGCACTTGGTAGAAATATTGAAATAGGCTATGCACATATGGAATTTTAAGCAAATCGGTTCCCTTTTTAAGTGAATTTAAAATTTTCAAGTGGCCGGCGCGTGGAAACAAAATCGTGGGTCAAGTTGACAAATATATGAAATGTATTTGTGAGATAAGTCTACTGTACACATATAGTTCGAATTAATTCAAAATCTCAAAAGTCACCATGTTGAAAAATTAAGTGGCTGCCACTTCGATCAAAATGGCAGAGAAAGTTGCTCATCTAAGATATCGTTGCAAATTTAAAAATAATTTTTGTTGTAGAAATTCTTTCAAAGATGTTGATAAAATGTTAGTTTTCTGCATTTCTAGTTTGTTTTAGCATTGAAATAGCCTAATTTTTCCTTAAAAACGCATTAAAAAGATCCAGTAACGCAGGTAATGAATTTGGCGCCAAATTTGGCGACTTTTGGCGAGAAAATACTTATTCTCGATATACCAAAGATGGACGCAATAACGCGATTGGTTCACGAGTTACGTGAGTTTTCTAGTTTGTTGTTGTTTGAATGATAAATCCATTTTTCAACTTTGATTTGAATTGATTAAGTATTTCTAAAGTTACCGTGATAACAAATTTTGAAGTGGCCGCCAGTTGGAAGCAATACAGTGGAACAAGTTGCCCAGCAAACACATCCAAGGTATTTGAAGCATAGGTTCACTGTCCAACTGTGGTTTAAATCAGTGCCGTGTTTCAAAAGTTATTATTATGGCAAATTTTCAAGTGACTTTCAAGTGGCTTCAAGTTTCTCAGTGGCTGCGACTTGGAAATAAAATGGCAAAACAACTTGCCCAGCGAAATCATCCAGTATATTTGTATGATAAGTTCATTGTGCAGTTCTAGTTTAAATTAAATCAGTATTTCAAAAATTATCGTCATAAGAAATTTTCAGGTGGCACCATTTGGGGAAAAAAAAGCGGAGTGAGATGCCCAGCGAACTTATCTGAGATATTTGAATGATAAATCCACTACCCAGATTTGATGCGAATTGATTCTGTATTACTATACTTACCATAATGACAAATTTTCAAGTGGCCGCCACTTGGAAATATAATTGCGGATCAAGTCACCAAGTGAACTTATCCTAGATATTTGAACCATAAGTTCACTATCCAACTTTTATTTGAATCAGTTTAGTATTTTAAAAGTTATCGTGATGGCATATTTTCAAGTGGCTGGAACTTAGAAACAAGATGTCGGGACAAGTTGCCCAGTGAAAACATTCAAGATAATTATATGATAATATCACTGTCCAATTTTGGTTCGATTTGGAGTATTATTTCAGAAGTTATCGTGATTTTAAATTTTAAAGTGGTAGCCTGATTTCAAGTGGCCCCGCTTAACTTAAGATATCTGACACTTATTTAAAAATTGTGGATATAATTTATTAATAAACTTCATTGAGATCCTTATGTGGTCTGTATTTACATCAAAATTCAAACAATTTCGGAATACGCTTTTTACAATTTAAATTTGAAATTTTCAAGTGGTCTCCACTTGAAAACAATATGGCGGAGCAACTTGGTTAACAAACTCATCTAAGATATTTATAATATAAGTTAAGACACTGTTCAAATTTGGTGCCATTCGGAGTAATATTTCGGAAGTTATAATGGTTTTAAATTTTCAAGTGGTAGCGGAATTTCAAGTGGTTCCGCTTAACTTAAGATATCCGCCATATTATTAAAAATGGAAGATAAAGTTCATTAATAAAGTTATACACTTGTATAATCTATGTATACATCAAAGTTAAAAAAATTCGGAATACGCTTTTTACAATTTGAATTTGAAATTTTCAAGTGGTCTCCACTTGAAAACAAAATGGCGGAGCAACTTGATTAATAAACGCATCTAAGATATTTATAAGATAAGTTAAGACACTGTCTACATTTGGTTCGATTTGGAGTATTATTTCGGAAGTTATAGTGATTTTAAATTTTCAAGTGGTAGCCTGATTTCAAGTGGTCCCGCTTAAATTAAAATATCTGCCACTTTATTAAAAATGGCGGATAAACTTCATTGAGACCCTTATGTGGCCTCTATTTACATCAAAATTCAAGAAAATCTTGCTTTAAATATGCTTTTTACAATGTCGGTTTGAAATTTTCAAGTGGCTTCCACTTGAAAACAAAAAATCGGAGTAACTTGGTTAACGAACTCATCCAAGATATTTATAAGATCAGTTCAATGTCCAAATTTGGTTCCATTTGCAGTATTATTTCGGGAGTTATCGTGATGACAAAATTTTCATTATGGATATACCGGGTGATTCAAAATAGATGTTACAGCGATTATCTCGTAAACTAAGAAGGATAGAAACAAACTTCCAATTACAAAATTAGAGCAAATTAAGAGTAGATTTCAGATATGGCATTTTTTTGTCAAAGGGGCTGTATACATATTAAATACGAAATTTAATTTTTATACGGTCCCTCCTATCATGTGATTTATATTTAGAAAAATATTCTCCTCGCTCTAACAAGCAAAAAAAAAAAAAATGATCTCTCTAAGTCAAAATCTCACTGAGTTATTGCAATTTGAAAATGATGACTTACACCACTTTTTTTTCAATTTTGGCATCTATTTTTCAACGCCAACGAGCTCACTTTAGGGGGTTATCTATGAGTTGAGAAAAATTAAAAAAAGATCCTTTTTTTTAAAAATAGCAACTAAAATCGTTCAAACACGTGAAATCAACAATTTTAAGAATTTAATGTAAATTTACATTATTTCGTATTGTTAAAAAATTTAATAGTTAAATTTCTTAGGGGTCACCTGCAAATTAAAACACGTGAAGAGAGGGAAAAGACTAGCAAAACCGTGTGAAGTTTTCGCGCTTTATTTTTACCACTTTCCATTACAGTTGATAAATTTAATGACTTCGGCTCTTGAACAATTCAAGCAAGATTGAAAAGTGTTAACCCTTATACCGGAACATCGGTCTCTGAGACCGCTAAAGGTTAGGCTTAGTGCAGGGAATTGCGGATGCAGATTCCTAGAATACGGTACCGGCACGTTTGGCGATAAACGTCGAAGACGCCAAGTCTATTTAACTGCAGCACTAGTGCGACGTAAAATACACTCAACCTGTAGAGGATGGCATATCTCAGAACAACCCTATAATGAGTCCCGGACCGTTGCCAATTGTCCACAGCGTGGCACTAGTACAACGTAAAATCTGTTCAAACAAAGAAACTACCCTTTGGGATTGGAAGAGTGAGCAGGGCCCGGAGCCGCTTACTATTGACGGTTGGTTGGTTCGTTGAATGAGTTTTACGTCGCACTAGTGTTGCGCAATGGGCAATCTCCTTAATGTTGAAAAAAAAAAAAAAACATGTAAAATGTCATGAGGATATTAGGAATCTCAAATTTTGAGCGCTAACAGCACATTGCCAATAATTGCAACTTCTTTCTAAAAGTTTTGTTTTTTAAGTTTGATTTTCTTAGTACAGTCGGTAACAAAAGTCTCCGAACACTAGCAAAAATTCCTATGTAAAAAATGTACACTTAATACAGTTTTGTTAAATAAATCTTCGTCGAATCCTGTTCTTAGTCAGTCTAAAAACAGGATTCATTTAACAAAACTGTTTTAAGTGTACTTTTTTTTATATAGAAATTTTTGCTAGTGTTCGGAGACTTTTGTTGCCGACTGTATAATATCAAACTTCACCGACAGGGGTGATGTTATTCTGAGGGGAAATATCCACAATTGATGATTATTTAAATTCCATTTTCACATTTAGAAAATTTCACAACCATTAAATTTGCACTCATTTTCTAAAATAGTTTAATTATTTTTATTTTTTACATTTTATTTTTGAATAAAAAATAATACAAATAAAAAATAAAAAAATAAACTGCATTTTTTTTTTTTTTTTTTTTTGGGGGGGGGGGGGGGGCTAAAAAATAAAATGCAAAAAACCAATTTTCGGAAAAAGAATATTAGGTAATGGGTATTGTGGAAACAGATATCCTCACAGAATAACATTGCTTTTGACTACTGGCAAGAGTACAGTCGGTAACAAAGGTGTCCGAACACTAGCAAAAATTCCTATCTAAAAAAAGTACACTTAATACAGTTTTGCTAAATAAATCCTTGTCGAATCGTGTTCTTAGCCAGTCTAAGAACAGGGTTCGACAAGGATTTATTTAGCAAAACTGTCTTAAGCGTACTTCTTTTACATAGGAAATTTTGCTAGTGTTCGGATACTTTTGTTACCGACAGTACATTCGGCAGCAAAAGTATTCAAGCAGTAGCAAAAATTCCAATGTAAAAAAAAGTACGCTTAATACAGTTTTGTTAAATAAATCCTTGTCGAATCCTGTTCATGTTCATAGTGACAAACTGCCAAAAGTGGTGACTGTCCCCAATAAATTGAGACATTCAGTCACTTTAGTTAACCCCCTAATTTCAGGACATTTGGTCACCCTAGTTTAAATATCACATGATAGCTACGTAATGAGCAATTTGTGGAAGTCTAGAGTCCACCCCAACAAGTGGCCCAGGACGAGGCATGTCATTACCATTGTGTGTACCAGCAAAAGTATCCGAGCACTAGCAATAATCCCTCTAAAAAAAGTACACTTAATACTGCTTTGTTAAATAAACCCTGTCGAGTCATGTTCTTAGTCTAACAACATTATTCAACAAGGATTTATTTAACAAAACAGTGTTAAGTGTAATTGCTTGGCATCAGAATTATTTTCTAGTGCTCGGATACTTTTGCTGCCGGTTGTATAAGAAAGCTCAGCAATCACTTAGACACACGAATGTACTTTTTGCACACATGAAAAAAAAAATGACTGTGTAACCCTCACTGAGCAGATATACTAGTAGAGTACGGATTCCCTATATTGTCTATGGAGAAAAATTTCCGGAACATCACTACGGTTTTTGCGCCTACTTTTGGTAATAATCGCTGTCTTGGCAACTGGTTCTTGGGATTTTGCATGTTTTAAATGGTTTGTTCCTCTTACCACCAAAACTCTAAACAAAAGTCCCTCTCGGGGTCACCGAAACGGGAGAGGATCCCTTCCGTGGAGGATCAAAATTGTGATGGCATGTCTCCGGACCACCTCTAGAGGTGTGTCCCAGACCGTCGCCAATTGCCCATCTGAGCAGCACTAGTGCGACGTAAAACCCAACCATTCATTCATCCAAACAAAATTCAAACGGAACAGCTTTTAAACAATAACAAGGATTAGGTTACTTGCTTTCCATTTCAGCTAGTGTAGGTTTTGGTATATGTTTAATTTACACCCAATCGAAATATTAAACAGCGATAACAAAGGTGGAGGAAACTTGCCTTGGTGGAATTTTCATGTCGATTTGGTGGATGATTTGACTAAATGGTGGAGATCTGATGTTGGATAGCAAAAAGGTTACTAGTCCGGGGTGTACTCTAATATCTTGTCGATGGTACCGCTTGTGAATGCATCTCAAAGTGCACGAAATTCGGTAACTCAATAGTCGAAACAGGGTGACAAAATTTCTTCCAATCCGAGCGCAGACTCATTTCCTGTAGTTCGAAAAATAATAAGAAATTGTTTATTTATAACTTTTTATTAGTGTGGTTATTTAGAATTTAAAAATCAACGCCGTAATTACATTCGTTTAATAATTTTAATGCTTCGTATTTCTAAAAGTACTCTAAACTGGTCACTATAAACATATTAAAAAAGAATAATTTCAGAAACCAGATGATTCAATCATATAATATACCAAATTATAGCTCTGGGGGTCACCTAATCGGGCAGGATCAAAATTATGATGGCACGTCTCCGGACCATCCTTAGGGGTGCGTCCCAGACGGTCGCCAATTACCCGTTGCGCAGTACTAATGCGGCATTAAATCCAATCAACCATATGATATCCTATCGTCCCTATAATACGTCATGATTGAGAAAGTAAAGTTATGGCTGCAAGAATTCATAATTTATCGCCACGAAATTTCGCTAAATACATTCAGTACCTTTTTCTAAAAATAGCGGTCTGTGAGACCGGTGTTCCCGGTAAGCATGATGAAAACATGTTCCGGGCAAAAGGTTAATGACTTCGATTTGTCTGTCTGTCCATCCGTCTTTCTGTGTGTCTGCGCTCTAACTCCCGTTAATATTCATAGAATTTCCTGAAACTGATATATGTTATTTTAGTTCACTATCGGATGTTCCTTATTGAAAATGGAGTGAATACATCTGCTAGCTCGTGCACAGGGACGCCCGAAAGTATTCCAAAGCATTGTGTTCTATGAGAGTTATTTTTATAAACCATATTTTAATACCTTTAATTTATGCATATACTAATAAAATTGAAATACGTTATTGTAGTTTTCTATCGAATATTTTCTATAGAAAATGGAGTAAACACCATCACTGGTTTGTATACAGGGACACCCGAAAGTATTCCAAAGCATTGCGTTCCATGTAAGGATATTTCTAGAAACCAAAATTTAATTACTTTGCATAAATCTTAATGAAATTGAAATATGTTATTCATATGCACAAAAGAATGCTTTCTATACTGGACAGTACGACTAACATTAGATTTACAGGGCACGCAAAAATATTCAGTTACGTTAAGGGTTATTATTGGACATTTGCTGGAATTGTATTTTCGTTTACATTAAACATTTTCTAACAATTTTTAACTGTGAATAAGATTTCAATCTGCATTTTTTTTTTGTTTGACTGTCTATCTGTCCGTCTGCCCGCCCCCAGCGTCTGTAAATATTTTCAGAAATTTTCAGAAATGATATATGTTATTGAGGTTTACTATATGATATTCCCTATTTAAAATGGCATTAATTAATTCTTTACACTTGGTTTATGTACAGGAAGGCACAAAAAATGCCAATGTATTGCGGTTTGGGACAGATATGCTTATGAATACATTTAAATTACTTTATGCTGTAAAAATCATAAGGAAATTCATATTTATTGTTAATATTCTAAAATAATGTTCTGTATAGAATTTGATATGGTACAGATGTATAATTCTATGCCAGGGGGTTACCGCCCTTCTCAACCCCCATTTAATTATAGTGCCTATACTTATCAAAACAAAAATCAAGTCTGTTATCAATTTCCTTGAAACTTGCAAACCTTCATCAACTTTTCAAGTGGCAACTAGATATGGAATCCAAAGTACCAAATTCGCATTTCCTGTACTTATTACTTTCTCATACTCATAAGGTAGAGAAAGTATTGTTTTTGGGCCAAATTTTCGAAAGTGAGTTTTTGTTATATTTAGACGTTTTGGGGTTACCTGAATATGAAAATCGTGTTTTTATCGGTTGGTCTGTATGTGTATCTGTCTGTTATCGGTTTATCTCAAGAACAAATAGCAGCAGACATTCCAAACTTGGTATTTTAAATATGTATCATATAGGGGTGCTACACCAAGCTTTTCATTGAGATGAAGCAAATGGTTCGTGTACAGATACACTCAAGAATATTCAAATACATTACGTATATGGGGAAAATTGCAGGTAAGTAGAGTTTAACACCTATACTAAACCAAATGAAATGAATATTATATTTTTTATATGCATAAAAACATGCCTCATGTAGAATATGGCAGGGAAATGATTCATTGTTCATTTACAGGGCTACACAAAATAACTAGATTATAATGCGACAATAGCTGAAAATTGATGGAAGTGCATTTTAGGTTGTGCCGTATATTATTACTATAGGTTTATATTTAGGTGCACTTTGTGGTTTGTACATATTCTTCAAAAGATATACAGGGTTGCAAATATTTAAGCTATAATATTCTTTTTTATTGTTAGTGAAAGTGCTTTACTATAATATTTTACCATGTCCAGGAAAGCTGCTCAGGAATGGAAATGAATTCCTCATAGATTTATGATAAATAATGTATGTTTTTAAGCTAAATATGCATCGCTTGAGTTTTGTGTATTTACACGTGTTAAGGCTTCCTTATTACCAAAGCCATATTTTTTAATGTTTGATTATTGCCTGCGTCGAATAATTTCAGGAAACGAATAATTTCCGCAGTTCCCCCCTCACACAGAACTGATTATCATTAAAACTCTTCCGAAGCCTAATTTGAATTATTTTAACGTAGGTTTACATAACAGTACTCTTTATGTTACCTCTTAATTTCCAACCTGTATTTATGGTATTAAATTTCAGGGTAATAGAAAGTCGTGTGAGTGGCACACCAGATGTTTTGTTGTTAAATTATGCTGATAATTCATATATATATACAGATCAACGAATAAAAATTTACCTTTCGTATTCAGGAGGCCTCAAAATGTGATATTATACAGAAAAAAAATCGCTCTCCAAAAGCTACTTTGTTTACAGTATGGGTATGAGAAATTAATTTTGCGTTCTGTGTCAGCAGTGTTCTTCGAAAAAAAAAAAAAAAAAAAAAACACTTACACCAATTACATTTAATAATAATAAAAAAATGTTTACCTTAATTTTGGGTAGCCCTGTATATTATCTGTAAACTATATACACATGACTTTCTGTACGTAAATTTAGTGTTATATGTAAAACAAGTAACACAAAATGAAATACACTTCCAGCAATTCCCAAGTATAGCTCCAATATATCGAAATACGCTGTGTAACTC
This sequence comes from Salticus scenicus, assembly GCA_963930645.1. Classification (NCBI taxonomy): domain Eukaryota; kingdom Metazoa; phylum Arthropoda; class Arachnida; order Araneae; family Salticidae; genus Salticus; species Salticus scenicus. Next base: position 43,229,610 of record OZ005660.1, on the reverse strand, counting down.
TGTAAATGAATGATGAATGGTTGCTATACCAGAATCTACATAAAACATGCTTTTATGCGTATAAAAAATTTGTTCTTTTCATTTTGTTTAAGGCAGTCTGTACGTGTCACACTGTACATATGAGAAATTTCGCTCACAGACGTAATGTATTTGAATTCTTTTGGATGACCCTGTAAACAAACAATTGTCTGATCGTAACGAATACTTTAGTGCAGCACCGCAATATGATACGGATTTAGAATGTCGAATTGGATTTTCTGCTACTATTTGTTCTTGAGATATTCTAATAACACACACACACACACACCAAGAGAGAGAGAGAGAGAGACCAACCACTAAAAACATGATTTTTGAATTCAGAGGATCTGAAAACGTGCAAATATAACAAAAGCTAATTTTCGGAAATTTGACTCAAAAACAATTCTTTCTCTACACCGTGTATATGAGTAAGAGAATGTATAAAGAAAGAAAAATGAATTTGAGCATAAATTATTCATATATTTTATTTGTTAAATTATCAATGAGTATTCTCTTGTGTATTCACTAGGGAAAAGAAGACATAACAGATTAAAATAGCCGTCTTTCCCTGAATCATTTCTTTTTCTCCCCCCCCCCCCCAAACGCTGATCAACGTGTGTCTTATTACAAAAGCAATAGTAATTCACTTTTGACACAACCCCTTAAGACTTGGCGAAAAATGCTAGAATTTTCAAATTGCAATAACTCAGCGAGATTTTGACTTAGAGAGATGATTTTTTTTTATTTTGATTGTTAGAGCGAGGAGAATATTTTTCTAAATATAAGTCATATGACAGGAAGGGCCGTATAAAAATTAAATTTCTTATTTAATATGTATACAGCCCCTTTTACAAAAAAATGACATATCTGAAATCTACTCTTAATTTGAACCAATTTTGTAATTTGAAGTTTGTTTCTATCTTTCTTAGTTCACGAGATAATCGCTGTAACATCTATTTTGAATCACCCGGTATATATACAGAGAGAGAGATATATAAAAATAAACGAAGTGATTGCAATAGGTCGATTTCTAAAGAAATCAACCTAAAAATAATTAAAGCAATTAATAAATAAATAATAAAAACAAGAATTTGGTGTACCTGACCCCCTTAACTCACTTTTAAATATCCTTTTGTATGTAATTATTGTTTTCTGGTTAATAATTGAGTTTTGGTAAAAGATGGTATCTCAAATACGGGTCTACCGATTTTCTTGAAAATTGTTACATTATTCAATTCCTTTCTCATGTATTACGTGGTTATTAGAGGAAAATTAACACTCAACCTGCTTAGTTTGATCAGTTTTAGATTTCGGAAATTGGTGTTTTAAAAAATAACTATCATTTTTTTTTCTTATTTTTTACCTCACTACATGTAAACTGCGTTTTATATGTCTTTACATGTGTATAAAGTTTCTCTTACAGGAAAAATTTTAGGTTTCTACTTTTTTAGGTCACTTTTATGTTTTCTGATAAAATGCTTGTAATACGTGTAATAATGGGTAATGGAAGTCGCGTGGTTGTTTCACACCAGGTTATTTTAAATTTCTTCATGGCTAATTAAAAATATTTCTTTTTCTACACATTTATACGAAATTTTCCTTATATTGCCACATTAAAAATTATAAGAAACAGAATGTAAACGTCAACTCTTGGGCACTTTGGATCAAAAAGTGACAAGCCTTAACTTATGTCAAAACGCAACTATATGTACAGTAGAACTTGGATAATTCGAATTTGAAGGGACCAGAGAAAAATTCGAAATATCCAAAAATTCGAATTACATATATTATTTTGTCAAAAAGAAGAGATAAATTAAAAATATAAAACTCTATGATCAAAGATTTAACGCATAAACTTTATATCTAAGAATACTGCATCATTAACCCCTTCTCATTAAATCAATATTTTTTTGCGATCTTAATTATTCAACACTTTTTTTTAAATAATCAGATACTTTTGATTGTTTCTTTAAGTACAATCTTTGTGTCATAGCATATGACTTCAACCCATCAGTTGATAAAAAAACAGAATCTTCTATATTAGACATGACTTTCAATTAAAATAAACCCCTCGAATTTCATGTATATGGACCATATCTTCTGATGCTCTAGGTAGGAAATACTCTTGTATTTCCTTATCCTTCTTTTGAAAGACTTAAAAAACATAATGCATTTTAGCTGAGAAAAATCTCGGAAACAAATTTTACTGTAATACTTTAAAGGTAATCATATGAAAAATTCGAATTATCCATGATTTTTTTAACATTATTTTAATACAAAATTCAAGGGACCGACTAAAAAAATTATCCAGAATTATCCAGAATTTCGAATTAAACTAGTTCGAATTATTCAAGTTTCACTGTATAAAGTTTGATGAAATTTCTCACATTTCTTCTTGAGTTAACACCACATTTTTATCACACACAGACAAACAGATGGACTTTTTAAAAAATGATAAAATCGTGTTCCGGATCAATCAAAACGTATAAATCCATGAACCATCGGAAGTCGAAAATTTTTACGAATACGTTATATTCTGCTACAGAACAATGAAGAAATTAAAAAATAATGTTCAGACAAATAGAAAAAATATTTTTATTTTATCTGTCAACGCGTAAATTTGAAATATAGCACTCGTTCAAAGATAGTAACTTTTGTTCAATCAGGTCAATTGCTTTTCAAAATTCATGAACAACAAAAAATAATCTATTTAAAAAAAATTAAAAATCCAAATTCTTAATGTATCGTATCACATAAAACATTTCGAAATTAGAATAAAATTTAATTTGAAAAAAAAAAAAAAAAAAAAAAAAAAATTGTTTATTAACCAAAACTGATGAAATTTGAACTGCAAGTAGGTCTTGTGTGGTACAGGCGGTATATTAATTTTTGTGTTTGTGAGAGAAAATTCGAAAACTGCAATTTTTAATCCCACTTGAAAAACATGTGACTTAATCAGCAGTGACCTAATCAGACAATCGTCTGCTACTGCCGTATAATTTTAACACTTTAGTTAATTTTAAAACATCTATTTGTACAGTCGATATGCTGTTTAATCCGTCGGATTCAGAAAAATCGCCCCTTTCATTTTTTACCTTATTTGTAACGATACACGACTGATAATTCTAATATATTTTCTAATTTTCTAATTTATTTTTCTTTTTTTCTAGCATGACATTCACAAACAAACTTACCTACCGTTCCAGATGAAAGTGAGTACATAAGAATTTGGGGGAAAGTGTCATTTTGTACTACGAAGTAGTTTGAAATTATTATTATTATTATTATTATTATTATTATTATTATTATTATTATTATTATTTTTTTTTTTTTTTTGAGACGAGATTATAAATTCATCCTTAGATATATAAAAGAACGAGTAACAGTAAAATAAATAAATTATTCAAAAATAAGTCGTGAAAGATATTTTTAAGTCAAATAGTTAAATCAAGTCTATTCTTTATACCATTCAGGGGCACCATTTTCTCAAATGATGCCTAACAATAATAAAAGATGAATGACTGTATGGGATAGAACAAAGCATTACGGATGGGATTTACGAAGAAAACATAATATGAAATATACTATTCATATCTTAAAATAATAATAATAATAATAATAATAATACCATTTGTCTATTTGTTATAATTTTTTTCATGCGTGATTTTTTTTTTCTTTTTACTGTACACTATTATCGAAATTTTGAATAATAATAACAACAATAATGCAATTTAATATTTTTGATTCATATACTATATTATCTTCGATATAGATAACAAATAATAACATTAAAATTTAATTAAAATTATGCTTAAGAATTTTGAAGTGAAAACCTACATTAATTAAAACATTATACAGAGTTGGATATGCCCCTTATAATTAAAAAATGATTGAATATATAGAACTATCCTAATGAAATAAAACCCCTATCCTAATGAAATAAAACCTCAAAAATAAGCAATGATTAATAGTTAAGGCTTAGTTTACTGTAAAGCTTAATTTTTTTTCGAATTCTGGGTTTTAACTTTTTAATACGTTTTAAAGTTCCTAAAAGCGTTTTGATTATTTTTAGAATGTCGAATGTCTGTACGTGTGTGAAAAAATTGTTTGTGAAAGCTGAAGATCAAAATATAATTCAAATAATTTCATAAAAAGTTATTTTTAATTGAACCTTAACATAATTATAACTATTGCATATTGTTTATAACAAGAGGAACTGCTATGTTTAATTTTCCCCCATATATGGAAAGGCTAAATCTCAGATTCTATATCTCATAAATGAAACAAATTTAACTTGCGAATTGGTCATTTAAAAAAAGTTTCCTTACTAAATTTTCGTACGTAGTAGCTCACCTTTTTATTTTTATTTTATTTATTTATTTAATTATTTATTTTTTAAATTACCCGAATTTCAAAATGGTTATATTTTAGTATCTATTTTTTAAAACTGAACGAAACAGCATATGTAAAATTCTTATTACGAAAAGCTATGTTTATTAAATTTTTGTACGTATTAATCGTTAAGCGGCACTTTTGTACAGAATAATGCAGAAAAAGGTTTTTGTTAATGCCACAGCTTAGTAGTTTAAAAAATTAGAAAGGCAAATTCTTTCTATTAATCAACATATTATACATATTTATATATATACCTATATTAATGTTAATGATTAAAAAATTGTAAGGGGAAACCATTTATCGTTCCATCAAAAGATTTTTGTTTTCTGAAATTCATAGACGTCCTTTTTTAGAATGCTGTGGACATATTTCTTGAAAAAAAAAAAAAAAAGTCATAAGAATTTGACAAATTTATAAACTAAAAAAAAGGTAAACATTGATTCTGGAAATTTTAAGTTATTTTTACTTAAAACTGTATACGTGAAAATATATATATATTTCGCCGCACTGACCTTATAACTAAAAAAAAAAATCATTAAGCCAAAATGTTATAATAAGTATCCATTTTAGCGGATGCCTTAATTAAAAGTATGATTGATCTAATTAACTGCATGTTAATTATTTTTATCCCGAAATTACTTTCACTATATTTATAATGTCAACATAATATTTAAAACGCAGTTAACGAACATCACAACACTTTAAATAAACGTTTTAACGAGTATAATTATGGAATATAATTGATCTAATTAAATTTATGTTGTTGTTTATGCCTTAGGGAAACAGCATGTTTCGAACTAATTATGGATTAATTCATATTGTTTTCTTTAATTTTCAAAAAATTTATACATTTTTTTCATATATTAATAATCAGAAATACTTAAAATATTTTATAAAATGGCTCAGATTAATAAATAAATTTGAATGTAATTTACCGTTTATAAAAAGACTAGCTGACCCGTCCTACTTCGCACGGATGAACAAGTTTTAGTTAACGATGAATTGATATGCAAAAAATTAAAAAAAAATATCAATTTATATGTTATAGTCAGGCAATATTTTCAACTGAAAAGTCAAAATATAATTTTACAATTATTTTTTTCAATCAGTTGTTAAATGTTGGTAATTTTTACTTTATGATATTTATTTATTTATTTCATAAAAAGAAGCATGTCTTTACTCATGAATAAAAAATATTGAAAAGTAAACTTATAACATGAATATGTGTGTTTGATAAAGTTGACGTCATAATTGCTTTAATTATTATTTATTTGTTCTTATAATATTAATTTCTATTAAACACAGAGCTTATGTGTTTTCAATTTTCTTAAATATAACGTCCGCAAAGTAATCTGGTTATTGTTTTAGTAATGGTTCTCCATTAGTGATCGTTAATATTTTTTTGGGATTTTTGGCGGTGAATTAAAAAGGTTATCGCAAATACGTGAAGTCCTTCGAGTGAAACGTCCTAGCAATTGCGTTGCCAAATTTTAAATATCGCCAAAGAAGCCCTATACAAAAGTAGATTTCTAACGCGAATGCACATTTAATTTATTTTAAATGAACCATGTTTCCAATCAACATAATGAAACTTGCATAATGAAATGTCATTTGCAATTCCCTAGCGGCTGTATATTGCGCTACTTGCTTTCAGAAAAGATTTTATATCAATCATCCTTGGCGGAAAAAAAAAAAATGATTGCCAAGTTATCTCGCAAATATATTTAATTTTTTCCATAACTGATGGTTTTTAATAATGTATATTAAGGGAAAAATCAATAACATGAAACAATATTCGTATAATATATACTATTACAAAATCTGGTGTGAAACAACCACACGACTTCCATTACCCACTATTAAACGTATTATATACATTTCTTGGAGATATTAAGTACATGCATTTTTTTTTTTTTAGATTTTCCAGTAAGAGAAACTTGATACACGTATAAAGACACCTACAACAAAGTTTACATAGTGAGTTAAAAAATAAGGGGACGTATCAGACACCATTTTTTTTACCTCAGATGACGTCAGCTTTTCGCGCACTTATTGCAGCTACATTTTTCATAGAATCCGAGGGAAATATAAACGTTTCACGTGATTTCCTGCACCGATTTAGGCAATTTATTGCTGAAAAAAACTCTTATATCACATTTTGTCAAGGTTGGTTGGTTGGTTGATTGAATTTTATTGGCGCTAGGTCCACAATAGGACATGCTGCGCCAAACAATTTGTAGAAAGAATAAAGGCTAAAATATAGCTTCTGGATCGATTCACCCATTCAGATTGTCATTAAAAATAAACACAACGAAAGTTAAAACAATAGGCAAAAGGTTAATATATAAAAAGGTAAAAAATCAAAAATAATAAAAACATGTAAACAAGGGACAAAATAAACACAATGTAAAAAGCTATGAACAGTGTATACAGTAAAAACAGATGTAAAGAATGATGAAGAGTGTAAACAATAAAATCAGATATCATAATAAAAACCAGCATAATACAAAGATGCATTGCAGCTGATGAAAAGAAGTTTGAAAATCGAATCGGCTATTCGTCAGCTACAATTCTTTCCTACTATGTCCGGGCCAAGCGCTCTCATCTCTTACTCATTTACAAATTCGTCCTGTGAAATAAACAAAAGGTCACATGACTCGTTAGCATTCAACTAAAATGACTGAAATTAAACCAAACAGTTAACTTGTAAATTAATGTAAATACACTTTTTTTTTCTTCCCCACTATATTAGTAATTTGTGAACAGAAATATTAATTAATAATAGTAATTTTTTTACGTTTTGTTTATTTCTTATAAGATATCAGAGGGAATTCTAAAATTTAAAAGGTTAAGTTAGGGCCTTTAAAAGTCACTGAGCAAAACTTTCGATGCTCAGTCACTAAATTATTGTCGGGCTTTGATCTTTTCCAAATATAAAGTGAAAATCCACTTAGTTGCATACGACTTAAACTAAGTTTGCTAAAACACTTTGGATTTAAAGTACTTACCAAGATCCCTGGTCATGGGTGGTATCCAATCGTTGAAGCCACTGCAGATCTTGAAAATCTGTAGACGCTATCTAAAATAGGATACACACCTGCAGACCTATGATAAAAATTATTTTTTATTTTTATTTTTTTCTTCTTTCCTATTTTATAGGTAACATTTCTAATATAACATTTTTTTAAGGTTTGAAGTTGTGTTTTAATTATACATTTTTACATATACTAATTTTTCAAAAATAACAAACTATCTAGTGTTTTTATACTCTCATATACGGCTATGCGTTTTATTCACCTTACATATTTAGTCTCTTTATTGCATTTCTATATTCTGCATTGTAAACTAAATTTCTATATTTATATGTTAATAATGTCACTATTGTACCAGAAGAAATATTTAGGTACCGTCATGTTACATTGTTCATGAGAAAGACTTAAAAGTACTTGCTACCTAAAAGAACATCAGTACGTTGCGGTTTACAAGTCGTGTTAAAATAAAAGTCATATTTCTTATGTTGTATAAATTTTCGTATTTTAATGTTTTACGTTTTAGTGTACTATAAATGTCAAAATATTTTATTATTTGTATGCCACATTTATATAATTTTTTTCAGGTTGTGATAGAGTACAACAGTGCAAAATGTTTCAATGTTAATCTTAAAAGTCGTTACGTGTATCTTCTATCCAATCGTTTTTCATAACATATGTTTTGTACTTTTCAGAAACTGTATAATATTTTGTATTTATCATGTACAGACCAAAACACAGACAACTTGAGTTCGTTAAAATTTAATCTTGCAAAATTTAAGATTTTATAAGCTAATATTTTTATTTTATTTAGGACTTTCTCGTGACAATAACAATAGTAACAATGATTGGATAATAAAATTTTGCAATCAAAATTTTCTAAAGAATAAAATTTTTCATTTTTAAATAAATTTTCCAAAAAGTTAAATTTTATAATTTTTCAAATTTTCCATTTTAAGTTAAACTTTCTTCTGGAGTATCTTCTACTTCTGGGGGACTTCCCACAAATTTGCAGGAAAATCTGAGGGAGCGTCGGCTTGGAGGGGGGGATGTGAAAGGATAAAATAAGCAAGATTCTAAATTAATATTTAAATTAATATTAAGTGATAACTTAATATCTCAGAATAAATCTTAATTTTAAGAAGAATTTTATGAGAATTCTATTTGAGTGTCCAGTTAAAGTTGGTTTCTCAACAGAACTTCATAGCGCAAGAATCTGATTTCAGAATAAGTTTTAGAATCAAAATTATGCAATCGTCTAAAGTAAGCGGCAAAACATTGCAAAATACTTAACCCCAGATGTCCGGGTCAACCAATGATAAAAGGTAGGTGGGTTTTAGATTAGCAAATTACCCAATAAGAATTCATAAGAATAGTTTCCTTTCCCGCCGAAATATGCAGTATTTAAGCGGGAGCACACGAGGAATCGTGGCTTTTTACGATAATCACTTGCTAAGTAAACTCACGTTTAACTGACACTCCATCATGTAAAAGTTTACGAAATAGATTCGCGGCCCTTCGGGGTCCTGCGGATGGATACCTGCCGGCCATTGGCACCGTAGCTTATCGGTTGACGGAACTAAGGGCGCATATACCGCTCAGGATTTCCGAACAACCGGCCCACGACTGCATCATCCATTGTGACTGCATCTTTAGAGATAAATAAAAGATATTCGTTTCTCAAATGGACTCCTTCTTTCTGTTATAAGATGCCTACTTCCCATCATAAGATGATCGTACTCATCCGTAATACAGACCCCATTTTTATCATTACAGATATATATATATATATAAGATCATATTTCCGCTCTCTCTCTCTCTTTTTTTCCATTCATGATCTTCTGGATTCATATCTAACTTTTGAATTGCTGTTTTTCAGGTACCATTGCTATATTTGTTTAATTAGCATATATGTCATACGGGCGCCAGGCAAGACTTCTCCCCCTGCAGCACCACACCACGCATAACTGATGGCGTCACAATGTCACTGAGGAACGGCAGACAAAAACTAAACTCGGGATGGAAGAAGTTAAGTAAACTGAAACTGCATACGGTGATTATGTAGGCAGAAAGAGAACTGATATGAATGATATAAGACGCGTATTGCGGGTGCTGCCCGGCCTTTAGATGTAAATAATGCATATCGAATTATATATTAAATGTTGCTAAACCTTAACCATTCTCCACTAGTCAATCATTACAATTTTTTTTTTTTTTTTTGTAATATATTAATTTCTTTCGAAATTTTTTGAAATGCAATATTTTCATTATAAATGTATTTATTTATTTTTTTAAATATTAAAGCAAGCGCTAGTGCATATTGTACTGCTATCTACATTTTTATTTTCCTGACGTAGTAGGCCTAATTATTTATACCCAAAGCAGTCATGTGTTTTTGCTATTCATGGTTTTTATTTACAATTTTTTTGACTCCTTATGTTACAAAACTATACATTTTAATATTTTCTTATGAATTCAAAAATTTTATAAAAATGTTGAATATTTGGAAGTTTGATAAGATATTTGAACCCCATTTCTTGATTTATCAATAATTTTAAACATAAAAACCCGAATAAACTACTACGTCAGAAACGCCAAAGAAAAATATTTGAGATTCATACAGCTGTTTCGGTAGCCTTAAGCGTATGGTCTTCAGTGCAATAAGAATTCTGAATCTGGAGAAGTGCTCGTATATATAGGAGAGGGACCGAACTTAGTTCAACCAGTAGGATTACGGAAAAAGTGGGGAGTGTGGCCAATAGGAATTTATGAATGTGTAGCTGTGTAAACAGTAGAAAAATTAAGAAAATGTGGACTGAATGTAAAATTTCCAACAATCAGACAAATAGGGAACAGCGAAATCACAATTTACAAGGTTTGTTAAATTTTTATGAATATGAAAAGCTTCAAAGAAATCGAGTTCATGAATGTATTTAGGTCTGCAAATTATTTTAGCTGAATTAAATTTAAAATTATGATTTTCCTCCCAGCAATGTTCAGAAATAGCCGATTTATTGGTTGGTTAACAGCTGTATGCATCTCAAATATTTTTCTTTGGCGTTTCTGGCGTAGTAGTTTATTCGGGTTTTAATATTCCAACGCCAAGTCTCTTGTTATTATATTTAAATATACTTACCAATTTATAGATTATTTAATATAGAAGTGAATTTAAAAATCTTCTAACAATACCTTTTAACCACATTTCTTGCGACCATGGGAGCCTCTGCGCAAGTGCGGATTCCAAGACTCCAGTGCTTAAATAGGGGTGATAATCCTTGTCATTGAGAGAAGTTCAGTGATAAGAGAATACTGAATGAGTAGATGTTTACCAAATCCCAACCTCTCGGTCATTTTGCCACCCCACCAAGCCTTTGGATTCATCCTCCCTGCTTGTCGTACGAAACGGAGTTACACCTTATATATATTCAGACTTAAAAGTTTTTAATATACTTTATTTTACAGAATTTATTTGGCATCTTACAAGGATTTTATCTATAACAACTATTTTGAAGAGTGATTCTGCTTGTATTACATTTTGTGAATCTCAATACAAATTCTCTTTCTATCAATTTTATGTTCTGCATTGAAGTACTCGCATATTTACATAAATATTGGGGGAAGATAGACAACAATTTCCATGAGCAATATAATATTTCCTGGAAAGGAAACAAATGTTTATCTAACGGAAATCGAAAATGTTGATGAAACATATATATTGAGATACTATTTCAGATAGCGTGAAAAGGCAGGAAATTTTAGTTTATTAGAAGTGATTGTATCTTATACTAAGGTTTTAGAAAATAAACAGTATATATTATGATGTATTTGCATGAACATTTATTAAAGTATGCGGACACCATTGCAAGTCTTTTTTTTTCTTTTTTTTAAGGTATCTGCCTGGGTTAAAATGACCATTTTTGACAAAAAATCAATTTTCTGTTTTTTATTTGGTTTTAAAGAATAGACTTTTAGCTTTCTAAAACACCTTTACTTTTATTTGTACGCTAATTAGAACTGAAGTTATTGCCAATTAAGTAAACCGGAAGTGAGATTCTTTAAGACAGAAAGTGCTCGATCTCGCCAGTTTAAAGAGCTGGCAATAGGTAAACATTGGTATTTAGGCTTGATTTCACATTTATCTTTAATTTAAATCATTCAGGGGTTTTTTTTTATTTATTTATTATACCTCATGTATTTATTTATTTTTTCCAACAAATAATTACACATTAAGTAAAATCTTTAAATGCGTTTTCTGAAAAACTATATTTTTTTGATTTTTGTGTATGTGATAAACCTGATTTCTCCAACAGTTTTCAAGTTATTTCTATGAAATTTCTTTACAGTATATAACAGATTTCCGGTCACGCAATGAACTAAAAGATATGTTCTATGTACTATTTTAAAGATTTTACATGTGTTTATTTTCTAAAAAACAGATTTTTTTTTTCGGAAAATTCTGGTTTTTTCTCGGTTAGTTACCATATTTCAGTCAATTTTAAGAATATCTCTTAACTTTTAGTTCAATGCACAGATAAGGGTCATGTATTTCAATGGATATTGAATTATATTAATTTTTATCGAGTATATGAGGTTTGGCGTAAACGTGAAATTTTGCTCATTTTTTACACAAAATCACCTATTTTTCTGCAAAATAAAGAAATATTTGCTTAAAATGTACTATGTTTCATAATTCTATGTCCGTTTATAACTGAAAATATAATTACTTAATGCATAGTGTGCTTTTTTAGAAAAAAGTGCTCCGTACCCAGGCAGATACCTTAAATAGTTACATTTTTTAAAGTTTTATTACTTTGAAATTCTTCATTTGTATTAAAACGATTTATAATGTATAAAAAAAAGCTAAAAAAAAAAAACAATAATAATAATAAATAAAATAAATAGTAAAAATATCTATGATTTGACTGAATTAATGACAGTTACGCGAAACGTAAAATAATAATAATAATATTAAAAAAAAACAAAAAAAAAAAAAAAAAAAGCATTTTACTTAGAAAAGTGTGTTTTAGGATTTGAACTTTTATTAGTACATACTAATTTAGAAGTTAGGCGCAATCAAACTAATTGCATTGAAAATTTTCCGAAATTTTCGATACACTTCTAACTTCTTAATCCTAGATAATGAACAAATTTTAAGATACTTTTATAAAAATAGTTCAAAACCTGGATAATAACACTGTAAACATGAATGCCAGATTTTATAACTTTTGAAGTTAGAGTGTAGGAGATAATGTGTTTATCTATGTGTTTTGCTTAAGTCGTATACATAGAAAATGGGAAACAGAGAAAAACAAATAGCGTAATTTAAAATCTAAATAAGTCAAAATTTTGCTTACCAGATTCAGGTTTTATTTACTCTAGAAACAAAATTTAAACAGATAATTAAAGCAAAAGGTTTGACGATTGTTCCTGTATAGAAATTGAAAAATGTACTTTTTGTAGAAATTCGCGTATCAAAGGCGCACGTATTCTCAATAAATTAAAATTTTTTCCATCAATTTTATATTAAAAATTTAAATACTTAGTTAACGACGAAGGTATATCTTTAAAATGGGCAATGATTTCTATGAACTGTGTAAAATTAGCTGTAAAGAAAGAGATAGACATGTAACAGAAATAATAATAATAATAATAATAATAATAATAATAATAATAATAATAATAAACCTTTCCGGCTCAATCAGAAAAGTATGTCATTTGCTTTATCTTTTTCAAGTGGTCGTTGTAATGAAACAAGATGACGGATTGTGTTGATTAGTAAATTTTGTTAAGACTTTATATGGAGTATATACAAAATATATTTTGAATATTTTGGTTCATAAATACGTTTCATCAATTTTGAAATAAGATGGAGGTTCCAGTTGATTAAAAAACTTTGACAAAACCCTGATATGGACTATGTAGATACAGAATTTCATTCAAATCGGTTCATATATAAACACGTTTTTTTACGTGAATTTGAAATTTTCAACTGGTTAACAATTTGAAGCAATATTACGGATCAAGATGATTAATAAATTTAGTTGAAATCCTTATATGGACTACGTAAACACCAATTTCAAGCGTTTCGCCCGAAATTTAGAACTGACTAGAACCCATTTTCTTTTAGAAAGTTTAGAACCCATTGAAATTTAGAACTGACTGCTATCTTGAAATAAGATGGTGGATTAAACTAATTAATAACTCAATTAAAACCTTAACATGGGCTATAATAAATGTAGATGCTATGTATGCATCTAGATTTAAACAAATCTATTCATAAATTTGATTTTTATGTGAGTTTGAAAATTTTAAGTGGCTGCAACTTGGAAACATAATTACTGATAAAGTCATCCAACGAATTTATCCAAAATATTAAGTATACTGTCCAAATTTGATTCGAATATCTACAGTACTGAATGCCGTGAAAATTGTTTTAAAATTTTAAAAATTTGTTTCAAGAAACGATTATATATATATATATATATATATATATAAAAGTACGTTTTGCAAGAATATCTTTAGAGAGAGATCGGATTTTTAAAAGATAAACGACAGGTGTCACATAAAGCCGATATATGCAAATCAAGTTCACAGTAAAAAATAATGAATATAAATACATATAAAGAAAAATACGTTCCTTAGATTTATTTGCAGGCTGCAGTTTCACAGTACATGCAATGAGATCAGTCCTTGCCTTGATCCCTTTCATCGTGAGATATTTTCACAATGAGGTAATTGTTGATTCATCGTTCTCATAAATTAACTTAAAAACGCTAGATCTGTTAATGATAGTATACAGTCACCAACAAATTACGTGCGTATACGAGGGTTTCTTACAGCCTGATTTCCATAAATACATTTAATTTATATATGTCAACACCACCTTTCGGTTAACTTTTTGAATTACAATTTCTTTATTAAAAAAGAAAGAAAAAAAAAAAACTTTACGAATTGTTTCTAATGCCCTTTGCAGAAATCAGATTTTTTAAAATTCATAATTTGTTAAATTTAATTAGTTTTAAAAGTTTTAAGGGACATTTGGCTATTGTGATGGCATTTTTCACTATATAAAAATAGATAAATACATGGATAAACTAAGTGACTGCAATTGGTCTATTTTTAAAAACTCAGTTAAACTCAGAGATAAAATATATAAAATTTTTAAATAATGTGCTAAAATGTAAACGAATTGTAAATGTTACTACGATTTTAATACATAATAATAAAAAATTATTTTTAATAATTAAAAATATTATACAGAAAGAATATAATGCACAGTACTATATATTTTACATAAATCAAGAAGTTAGGAGGTGAATCAGAATTCACCACTTTTCTTTGCATGTAACTAATAAATATCCCAGTTTACAAGATAGATTTTCAGAAATGCCATTATAATTTGTGTTTTTGAACTTTGAGCACTAGGTACCATATTTATTTTATGTACAAATCACTTTATTACAAAATTTGTTTTCAATGAACGCTTTAGTTTATATAGTTACTTAATATATTACTCTATAAATTCGATAAAAGTAGATCTTTTAGATTTCATTAAAATTAATAATTTTATTTAAGTATTTTAAGCGTAGAAGTAAATGAAACACTTCAAAAGACATAAAAGTAAACGTATCGTGCTTTAGTAAAAGTTTCAAGATTGTTTATTTATTTTCCGAAATCCTTTTAAGAAACCTTCGCATGTACTCTTTACATTTAATGTTAAATAAAACGTTCTTTTAAAGATTTTAACTGATAAAGATCAATAAATAAATTCTGAAATTACTAGAAAGTCTTAGCTAAGTGGATTAAAGTTCAAAGACTCTTTGAATGTTTTGCGTTACATGTTTAAAGTAACTCCTTGATGTAGTATCTATTTAAATAAATACATTAGATATAAAACATATGCCATTAAAGTTTATATAATTAAAAAGATACATAATGCTGTTTTTAAAATTATTGAGTAATGAACTTTTGAAAATATGTAAGTCTTTCTACACCAGGAACTAATATTTCAGAAATTCTGAATATATATATATGTATATATAAATGATAGATATCGTAATAAAATTTAATCTTAAAATTTAGCATTTAATAGATACAAAACAATACCAACACAAAATAATAGAACTGATTTTAACTAATATTAAAGGCAGACCCAAAATTGTTGCGATACAGATTAAAAGTCAAAACTCAATTAGGCACATTCAAACCACTACAGGAATATCCCAATATTTAACTTAGATAAACAATTCTACATCAAAGAGTTGGTTAATGCATAGATCCACAAACAGCCAGATAAGGTAAATGATTAAAAATAATACACATAAGAAAAAGCGCCATTGCAGCTGTAATCAAAGTGCAAGTAAACATTTAAAAAATTAATGGTAAAGCCATATTGGCAAAGTTATGCATATATAATTATATATACCATAAAACATAAACAAGATTTTAAAATTAATGAAAAATCTGTTTATATTAAACAAAATACATTTAAATTTAATGCGCATAAGCAGCAGATGGAATTTAAATGCAAATATAAATGATAGATATCGCAATAAAATTTAATCTTAAAATTTAGCAATTAATAGATACAAAACAATACCAACACAAAATAATAGAACTGATTTTAACTAATAGAAAAGACTGACACAAAATAGTTGCGGTACAGATTAAAAGTCAAGACTCAATTAGGCACATTCAAACCACTAAAGGAATATCCCAATATTTAACCAGACCTTAACTACACTTTGATATAAAATGGTTAATATTCAATCTTTCTTTATTAATAAAAGAACTCCAGAATACTTCCTTATAATATATATATATATATATAAATTAAATTATTGTAATGAAAGAAGGTAATTTACAGCTTAAGAAAGTTAGATAAAACATAAGTATGTAATCAGTTGCTGTATAAAAATGCACACTTAAACTATTAAGGCTAATATTTTTTTATTGTAATATTCAGCAATTGTTAAAAGCGTGCACTTTGGTTATAATATTTGTATTAATTAAAAAAACACTGAGCAATAATACAAAACTTTATTCCTCATTATTGTAATTCATTTCTGTAGCTGATATGAAGAAAAAAAAAGTACTCAGAGATACAAATATATAGTAATCATCTGCTCTGCTACGAATTTGTAAATAATAGTAGTTATTTTTATGTAAATTTACTGAAAGATGCTTAATCAGTTTATAAAATTTTAATTTTCTACATTTCTAGCTTGATTCCACGTTAAAATAGCTGATTTTCCTTTAAAAAACCCATTAAAACGCTTCACTGGTGAAGGTAATGGCCTTGGAGCCTGATTTGGCGCATTTTCGCTCCTTATCGACTTTTTTGGGGACCTTCGCGAGAAAATCCATATTATCGATCTACCAAATATCTAAGCTGTAACTCGAATAGAACCGAAGTTACCAGAAAATTTTGGGTTTATAGGATGCTATATAAGAAATCGCACCGCAGCCAAGTATGTCAGTTTTCGCCAAAGCATTGCTATGTAAATAGATGCTAACTAAACTTCTTCGATTACAGCCTACTGCAGTGTGATAATGCCATGCTATAGTTCATGCTGTGAATTTGATGTTATCAGCTGTTTTTTAAGCTGTGTTTTCTGATGAAACTGAAGTTGATATTTGGTTTACGCACAAGCAATCTTCTAGAATTTTATGTAAATAAACTTTTAAGCCTCTGCAAAATTTACATTTCTTTCAGAGACAACTCTCGAACACCGAAAACGCAACAGTATTTTGGATGCTAAAACCATTAGTGTTATTTCCAGCAATAAACAACAACATACATTTCGATTATTATGCCAAACATTAAGAAAAGTCATTTTTTTAAGATTACAGAATTTAATTTTCTCGAAAAATTGTATTTAATTTTTGCAGCTTGAGTATTGCATAAATGCACCCAGAAGATGCATATGTATATAATATGTAATAATTTTTATATGCCAAAGCTCGATTTAGTATTTTGAATGTTAAATATTTTAATGATACTTACAATATAAAATAACTGTAAAACTACAAAATTACATTGTTAAACTATTATTATTATTATTATTATTTTATTATTATTATTCTAATATTCTGAAATTGAAATTACTGAAGTCTAAAAATTAAGTGCTTTTTTTCACATACTTTGTTGTACCATATATAAGAAAAAAAAAAATACTAAGTATTAAATATACATCCATTTAATGATAAAAATGTGTACACATGTTTATGATTTTCTTGAATCTTTAGATTTAATGTAATTTTCTTTATGAAGAAACTTTGGCAATTTCTTAGAAAGTATAAAAGAAATACCAGAGTTTATTTTGTTTAACTCAAACTACTTAAAATATATTAAGATAAAATAGAAGAATTATAACGCTGTGTTCCCCTTTTCTTGAATTACGGATTTTAATGAAAAATTAGTAATATAGAATAGAGTTATTTGATGAGCAATCAAATGCTTGTATCACACAGGTAAATGCTATCAAAATATTGATTGAATGCTATTAATCTAAAATATGCCTCCGTTAAACTTTCACTTTTATATTTATAAACTTATTTCTTATAAACTTGCACAAAAACCTATTTTAATAAATGTTAAAATAAATCAAATTAATTAAATGTTAAAATAAATTATATTTAAGCATTCATTGCACAAATCTCTTTTTAATTTTCTTTTTCAACTATTGCAGCTCGTTTCGATTTAATATTCAAATGAAAAAAAAAAAATTTAAAAAAAATATTTTGTTTCCTACATGTTCCTTTTAGCAGAATTATATACATAGATATACACACACCAACACACACATATATGCAGCTTGTTTCAAATTATCATCCCCAGACGACATGTGTGGGTATATGAGATCATGAGGAGAAATAATTACACAGGAATCTGGTTTTGAAAACGCGATCGGGACAATGCAATTGCATTATGATCATCACGCAAAGAAAATATAACAAACGGTGTAAAAATACCTTAATTTTATAAAAAAACATAATCGAAGTACAAAATGCAAATGAAATATATTACAACTTATAAAAAGTGATCAAAATGTGCCCCATTATCTGGGATGCATACATGATATTATCAACCCTTTTGCGTGCGTATAAGTTGGTCAGAGTTTATCGCCCTCTAACAATTACCAAACTAGGCGAATTTCCAAACACCCAGTTTCTATGTAATTCTTACTCCTGAAAAAAAAAAAAAAAAACACCCACTAGTGCCGTTTGGGCAATTAATTCAATTAACTTAAATATGAGCAATTAACTTAAATTCTTTAGATTATTTATATGAGAAATCATAATTTGATGCGATTAGCATATACAGTCAGCAGCAAAATTATTGAAGCACACATCCATGTTTTTCATTTTTTTTTTTTTTTTTTTTTTTTTTTTTTTTTACTTTTCGAACATACATATGTAAGGAAATTATTGTAATCATGTCAAAAATCCGAATTCGAGATTTTGGTGTTTCTATACGTTTTGAGGTCCCCTGAGTCCGTTTTCATTATTTTTACGATGGTGTATTTATGGGTATGTGTATGTATGTGCGTGTGTGAAGAACGCTTTGTACGAATGAGATGTAAGTTGGTACGCGTGTTGCAAGTTACCATAGCACGAACCCTATTAATTTTGGTGAATCTGGCACTTATAGTTATTTACAAGGACACAAAGAAAATTTCTTTATCATTATGGGACCAAAATCTTAAAAGTGCGATAGCATCTAAACGCGTTATTCAATTGAGCAAAAAATTTATACACATATTATAGGTCACGGTTACTCAATCTGTATAGATTTTGGAGAATCTGGCACTTATAGTTTTTTTACAGGGACACAAAGAAAAATTCTTTATCATCATGGCCTATGGGACCAAATTTTAAACAGTGCCATAGCGTCTAAACGCCTTATTCAATAGAACAAAAAAAATATGCACATATTATAGGTCACAGTTTCACGATCTATAAAGTTTTCGGTGATTCTAGCACTTCTAGTATTTTTACAGGGTTACAACAAATAATTCTGTATCATTAAGGCCTATGGGATGAAATTATTTAAAGTGTGATAACTCTAAATGCCTTATCCGTTTGAGTAGAAAATTTATATACGGGTTATAGGTCACTATCACACAAACTGTATGGATTTTGGTGGCTCAAGCACTTAACGAGTTTTACAGAGACACAATTAAAAATTGTTCATCATTAAGACCTATAGGCTTAAATTATTTAAAGTGCGACAGCGACTAAACTCCTTATTCAAATTAACTGAAAATTTATATGCATGTTATACGTCACCGTCACACGAACTTTATGAAATTTAGATAATCTACCACTCATGGTTCGTTTTATAGGGATAAAATGCAAATTTCTTTATAACTGTGGCATATGGCTCAAACTTTAAAGTGCAATAGCGTCTAAATGCCTTATTCGATGGAGCTGAAAATTTATATAAATATTATAAGTCACTATTGCACTAACTATAAAGATTTTGGTGAATCTAGCAATTGTAGTTTTTTACAGGGACACAATGAATTATTCTTTATCATTATGATCTACGTGTTTGGTAAAATAGCGTTAAATTAAACATCATGTACTATATAAAGAAAAATACCAATACACCCTATTATAATTTTCTCTTTTGTTTATTTAAGAACTCCTCTTACTTTACTTTATCTAGAAAACCGTTAAATACTCAATGTTCTAAAAGTCGAGTGGGGTCACTCCAAAAATTTTAAGCTTAATCGCTAATATTTATCATCATATTACTTTTTTATAAACAACATAAAGACTAAAATAATGATTCGACAAATATTTACTTAACAAAAGAGTATTAGGTGCATATCTTTTAAGTACGAATAATTGCTAGCGCTTCAAAAAATTTGCTTCCGACTCTATGCCACAGTCTTTGAATTATACAGTGCTTCAACAATTGCTAAGAAACTGGGACATTAATCAATGACACGCAATGATTGAGATCCAAAACTAAGTAAGTACATTTGTAACAGAGATGGAGTATTATATTTATTAAGTAGAATAATAAGATACTGGATTTCACTACATGTTAAAGTGAGATAATAAAGTGATATAAATAAAATTCGTCTTTTTAGAATTTCAGAACCAATTCCTCCTAAAACTAGTTGGCATAGGTGGACTCTGCTCAGTTTCCCATCATATTTATGTTCTCATAAATTTCTAGTGCGAGACATATTATAATCATGTTAAAAGAAATGAATTTGACCAAAGCTTGATATAGTGACAGAATGAAATCCCCGCCTAATAGGCTATCCACCGTTCACTTCGATATATATATCTTAATCTAATCTATTAATTTATTTTATCAGGGTCAATTCCGTTGTTTAGTTTTCATGCTACTATTTCCAATGCAATAATCCTCAAAATTCATATTTATATGACAAATTTACAATTTCGCTATGATGATAAAATCGTAAATTACGAATGATTTACGAAATTTTCCTAATAGAATATTTGTATTCAATCATGTTCAAACAAATATCATAAATGTAATTTTGAAGTTGTCTAATGTATTTAGGATCCTCAAAATGGAAATTTATGCTCAATTTTGCCTTATTCTGACATGTTAAGTAAATCGTAAATTCCAAATAACTTAAGAATTTTTTTAATTGGAAAAATCATAGTCTATGATATTCATGCCAGTATCCTATATAATATTTCGAAAGTGGTTTGATATCTTTACGATGAAAATATCCCTCAAGATTGACGTTTATGTGAAATTTGGCTCTATGCTGCCATGTTAAGAAATTCGTAATTTTTCAATAACTTACGAAATTTTTATATTGGAAAATTCATAGTCATTAATATTCATGCCAGTGTCCTAAATAATATTTCAAAAGTAGTCTGACATCTTTACGATGAAAATATCTCTCAAAATTGACGTTTATGTGAAATTTTGCCCTATACTGCCATGTTAAGAAATTCGTAAATTTCCAATAACTTGCGAAATTTTCAAAGTAGCACATTTATAGTTACTAATGTTCATTCCGGCATCAAACCTGATATTTTAAAACTGGTTTGACATTTTTTCAGTAAAAAGATTCCATTTAATGCACGTTTAAGTGAATTTTTGTCCTATTCTCCCATGTTAAGAAAATCGTAAATTTCTCATAACTTACGAAGTTTTTTAATTCGAATGTTGCAAAAGAACAAGGTTCTTGCCAGTATCGAAAGTAATATTTTAAAACTGATCTGACCTCTCTGCGATCCTTTGTTCGTGAGATATCGTGTTAACAGACTAACAAACTAACGGACTAATACACTGACACACTAACGGACTGACACAATAACAGACACTCTACAGACAGACACCATACAAATTTTGTCATTTTCGGATTCCTCACACCTGAAAACGTGTAAAAAAGTCAAAAAACCGAGGTCGAAAATTTTCACGATTACATAAGTTCCCCATACCTATAGTATGATGGGGAACTAAAAAATATTTTCAGGTAGAAAGATGAAAGATAAGATTCTCTCAATGCCCAACTGCAGACACTGGTGTGCACATTTTAAAGCTGTTTTTTTCCGCTGTTTAACAAACTAATGAGGAGACTCTTGAGGATTTTCCCCCTAATCTCTTTTAGGTGTTTGTCAGTTTTTACACGGTTCGGAGATGGCTTGTTTTTGGCAGAACACTTCTTTCAAGAAAAATAAATTCAAAAACTGGCGTACAGACAATAGCAAGAAATTAAAACTTCTTCACACACCATTAATTTTAAATCAGCACAACCGGTTTCGAAAGGACTTTCTTCATCAGGTGCAAACACGTGCAACTGCCTTGGAGGCAAAATCAAGACTGAAAACAGGACAAAATACAGAGGGGGAGGAGCAACACAAACAACCAATAGGAAGCAACATGCAGGGCAGGACCAACCAGAGAGGAACACACGTACACACACCACAAAAAGAGGAGGGAGGAAAGGCATAAACTATTTATGCCTTCCCTCCTCATCTTCTAAATAGTTTATGCCTTTCCTCCCTCCTCTTTTTGTGGTGTGTGTACGTGTGTTCCTCTCTGATTGGTCCTGCCCTGCATGTTGCTTCCTATTGGTTGTTTGTGTTGCTCCTCCTCCTCTGTATTTTGTCCTGCTTTCAGTCTTGCTTTTGCCTCCAAGGCAGTTGCACGTGTTTGCACCTGATGAAGAAAGGCTACGTCCTTTCGAAACCGGTTGTGCTGATTTAAAATTTATGGTGTGTGAAGAAGTTTTAATTCCTTGCTACTTCTTTCAAGATCATTCTAATCATGCTATATACGATTTAAATTCGAAAACTAATCATTCTATTGCATACATTCAATATTGTCTCTTTCTAGAATGTCTTATATATCAGCATTCCTCTATCGGCACACATTGTCGTCATAAACAAAAAAAGTCTGCACCTAGAGCACTCGGAAAAGTATGAAAATGATCCAGACTAATCTCTGCGCAGTACCATTGTAATGAAACAGACTTCACTGAAAGATGTAAAGCATTATTGTACCTTTGTGTATAATGGTTTTTCACATCACACCATCTTGGCTATATCGATCACGTTCATGATCATTTTGTGGTACGTAAAATGATCCCCACTGTCTTCTCCCTACCTAGGGGCCATATTCATTTATTAAAATAAAACGGGGTTCATCGAAGAACGTCACTCTTTATAACTGTTCCTGGTCCTCATCAATATGTTCCTTTCACCAACGAAATCTTTTTCGACGGTGGAGTGGTTGACGTGACATACTTAGAGCAGGCTTTCCTGCATACAAAAAACAAAGCAGCCTAATCCTCATATACCTATTTTTTTTAATCAATTTAAATTGTTTTTTTGGCTTTCATGTTATAAGTAAATCATTCAAAAAATTCTTTAAAAAAACATACTTTAATTCAAGTGTGATTTACGGCTAAAAAGCAATTTGTTGCCAAGCAGCAAAATTGGGGTTTTATTGAAAAAAGTAATTTTCCTCGATAAAATTTTTAATATGGACATTGTACCTAACCACGTAATAATTTTCCGTGTAATAATTTTTACTTGATCACTGAAGAATAAAATAGGGTATTTAAAAGCTTTCAAACTAAGCAAAAAACACATGTAGTAACATTAAAATAAATAAATAAATAAGCCTTTGAAACTCTTTTTGAAACGCCTTTAAAACTTATGTAATCCCTTAAAATTTCTATCAAAAAAAATTGTTGTAAATTATGAACCAAAACCACAAATCTTAACAGGAAAAAATAATTATACCAAACAAAATAATATTAAGCATATTCATTTGTAAAAATCGTAAAAATTTAACAATGTTACCTATTATTTTAATTAAGTGAAAAGTATATTGAGTCCTTTTTTTTGTCATCGAATCTGTTAAGAGTTCTTAACAATATAGTTTATTGAAACAACTTAAAATTTTAATAATAGCCAAACAACTATGTAATTATTTAATGAGGGTTTTTATTTTCGGCTAACTTAGTATTATAAAAATTTGCCGCATTTCTTATTTAAAAATATTTTATAATCACATTTCCATTACAGTTTATACATCCACTATCACAGAATATTATCATATTTCAATATTGCTGTATAACATTAAACCAGAAAAATTGCGCAAAGTGTTTTTTATATGAAATTGAAATATTGATCTTTAGAATACTTTCATTTGAAAACATCATGTTATATAAAATCTATTTAAATAGTTTTTATAACTAAATTTATAACTGAAGCTCTTTCATTAAACGGCTTAGATAAAATAACTTTGCATTCTTTCAAGTAATGCAGTATTTTTTCAAGATATATAAAAGACGTGATTGTGATATATGTGTCGTTGGTACAACTAAATTTCAAATAAGTTATTTTGTCGATACATTCCATCTTTACCCCTTTTATTCGCTTTCTTTACACATTTTCGAATTTTTTTAACATAAAATAAATAGATATTCTTTGATATTTATTATAGTATAAATATTCACCACATGATTTTGATAAAATGCGTGAAATTTTATGAAATCTTCTGTCATATAAAATGTTTTTATATCACGAAAATTTGCTTTACTTTCCATGAATATATTTTGAGTAAAGGAGAAAAAATAAAGTGAATTAAAATTTATACATATGGGACAGTGTATTGTTTTTAAGATTTAGGATTTTTTTTTTTTTTTTTTTTTTTTTTTTATGTATAATGAATGTATCAGTTTTTTCCAATGCATGTATTTCTTTGTAAATTTGTTCATACATCTTATTTACATATAAGTACAGTGATCTTTTCGTAAAATATTTTATAAAATATTTTGTTTCAAACTGTTCGATAAGTTATGTTTGTAGAAAACATTTTTTCTGTAAAAGAAATACATATATATTTAAAAAATATATTTTGTGTTACGTAAATTTTGTTATATTCTTTGAACAAATAAGAATGATAAATATTTTTTTTTATCAACATAAAAATTGTTCATCAATAAGATTTTTAACTATGTAGATCAATGTACGGTAATGGCACCAAGGGTCGCCACCCCCACAAAAGACTTGATAAAATAACTGTTTATTAAAATTGATGAATTTGAATTCGGTCGAATTAAATTCTCCGATACAAGGGTATCTAGTGGGGGTGGATTCAAATTCAGAGATGCTATTAAACGCTTTTTTTAACGTGTCTTTTGTGAGGTTAGAAAACACTGGTGCCAACTTTAGGGGTGTCAAACACTGGCGTCTTTACCTTATATATAATTTATATTTTTGTGAGTATGGAAGAATAATTTTTACTATTCATAATTAACGATGAGCATGAGCGGCTTTAATGTGTACTATGCATCAATGTTGCTTATAATTAATTTCTATTATTATAACAGTTAAACATATATGATTTTAAACCAGTGTGGTTATCATAAAAACAACTTTAATAATAAAGTTATATATATATATATATATTAATATAATTTTTTTATGTTTTATGTACTAGCTATAGTGTCACTTGAAGATTATAAAAATTTAAAAATTCTCAATAATTAAAAACCAGAAGAATTCCACAATTTTTTTTTTATTACTAAAAGTCAAATGATTCTAGCATTTATTACACTATAAGTCAAAGCCCCAGTTGCCCACTTTTGTGGTTTTTGGCGATCGAGAAGTTATAATGGAAATTTTTATTTATTTAATCAGTGAAAACTCTTACCGAATTATATAAAAAATTCTATAAAATTTTCCGGAAGCAAAAAGTCGCTAAAATTGGCGACTATGATCACAACTATCATTCTCCCGTTTTTTTTTTTTTTTTTTTTTTTCTCCAGAAGTCTTCAGAAAAATACATGATTTAATGACAAGTTTGAATTTATTTGTTCGAAGAAGAATAGAATGACAGTTTTCTGTGTTAAAATGATGATGTTATATCTGAATTAAAAGTTAGAAAGGTTGATAGCTATTCCTTAACCAGGCGTACCAACATTTTAAAATATTCCGAGCACTGTTAGCTTTTGCGCTACTTTCTTTGGGGGGGGGGGGGTTCTCCAACATACAATTGAGATTAAAAAAATATAAATGAAAATTCAAGGAAAAATATATATATATATATATATATATATTTTACAGTAGAAGCTTTTTATTGAGGATTCCTAAAAAGCATAAAATAAAAGTTTATCCTTATAAAGACATGCTGTAAAGAAATGAAAAATTTGGATATTTCACTTTTGCAAGAGAGGAAAATATTTAAATATTCAAAATATTTTTAAAAAGTTTTGTGATCTTTAAAAACTTATGGCTTACTAATAATACGATACATCTAGACACGATCAGACAAATAAAATTTCAATAAAAAGCTTCTTAATAAGTATCATTTGGTATTAGTTATTAGTGAAGTTTGGAAACACTATATAATTCCATTAAATTTTATCAAATTATCCTTCGTGGCAACCCTGGTTTTAATTTAATATTAAAAATACTATACGATGAAAATCATATCTAAATATGAAAGTAATGATTATTCTTAGGAGAGAGGTAAAAAAAAATACAACATACTTTTAAAAATAAAGTAATTTTTCAAGATCGATTATGTTTATACAGACCATGTTTTCGGTATTAGAAATTTATAAAATAAATTATATTTATTTAGTCTACTATCTTTATCTTTTAGTTCTACTATATTTTATTAATTCGATTACTTTGCACTTTTTCTTTCTTTAAGGAAAATAGTGCATATAATGTCCTGTGATATATATTATTGCTATAAATATTCATCACATGATTCTGCTGAAATCCAAACATTTTATGAAATAACCTACTGTCGTATAAAATATTTTTATATCGCGACAGTTTGCTTTAGTAGAAATAAATATTTTTTAAGTAAAGGTGAGGAAATAAATTTAGTTATGCAATTTTGGTTGTTATATTTTGCATAGTTACCAACAATTTCACTTTCTTGGCTACTGGAAATTTTAATAGAATTTCTTTTCATTATATTTTTCATTGGTTAAATAAAATGAAAATTTCTATTAACTTTTTCTAGTACACAAAAACGTGAAAACGGCAATTATGAATTTTTCTCTTTGTGTAAAATATAGTAATTTATTTTTCTATAATTTTTTGCGTTTAGCTGTTAAACGATTCGTGTTAATTAAAACTTCTGTATGCGTTTAAGCTGAAGTTCATAAACTGGAGTTTATTTAAATAAATAAAATTTTATACTATCTTAAATTCCTTTACTGGACAATATATTATTATTACTGTAGAAACAATTTGGTTAACTGTGGCAACCAGCTTGATCACTCTTGTGCATAACTATTTATCCGTTCATTACGACAATTGTAAATATTTGTTTTTTTGTGAGGTACATAACATTAAGCTAGTATGTTTTGGCCACAACCAAATTTTCTTCTGTGTTTTCCTGTTCAAATTAATATAGTATTTTTTTTTTCTTACGATTATATTTTGTTCAAATCATTTTCCGTAATGAATAGAGACGATGTTCATCTCAGAGATGTATAATGTCAAGAAAAAGTCAAATTTTGGCTGACATTTCAAGATTTTTTTTTGTTGTTGTTGTTGTTGATAAATAAAAGAAAAAAAAAGAAAAAAGAAATAAAATATTTTTAATTATCACTGATACATAGTTTAATCACTCGTTTTATAGGTAATGATGAGTGATTTTAAGCAATACCAGCATTTATAATTTACATCCCACTAAAGGTAAAGGGAAAGCGGTGCTTCCACTTACACAAAAAATATATGTTTGACCGCTGCTACCATATATATATATATAATAATAATTTCCCATTAAAAAGTTAAAAATAAGTCATATTACATACATACATACGAAATTTTGTTCAATATTGCCATATTAAAAATTCTGTAAAGTTAATATGAGAGCTTCACCTGTTGAGTGATTAATCCCCAAGTATAAAAAATACGAGTTAAAATTAAAGTCTAAATAATTATAAAGTTTTGTTAAATACCATCTCTTTTGTTCCATGAAATACAGCGTTCACAAAGTTTTTGATATACATACACATAGACAGACTGATATTTTCTTAAATTGATCAAATTGTGTTCAAGACGTCCACAATATAGGCAAATCCATCGAAACCAGAAGAGGCGTTGCAACCTCAACGAGAAGATTCTCCTCCCTCCTATTATCAGGTGTGTAGAAGAAGAATCGAGAACTAGATATTTCAATACATTAACTTTTATTTTAATCTTAGAGGAAAAAAAAGGATTCCGGATGAGGATGAACTCCTATACTGAACTAAATTAAATAATAATATTATTTAAACTATATCAAAAGAAGGCTCACCGCTGAAGAAAATTTAGGCGTCATCAAACTGTCGCTCCGTTGAAGGGTTTTAACTACGTGCTCGATATTTAAGCATCATAACATCGACGAGATATTAGAGTAGATCCCGGACTAGTAACATTTTATCCTTCCAAAGATAATATCCCCGCTCACTCCACTATTTCATTCGCCAAACCGATTTTTCTACCACCAAACCGCCAAACCGACATCCCACTTCCATCAAAACAAGTTTCTCCATCGATGTTTTATATTTCGATTGGGGATAAATTAAACACAAATAACAACCTACACTAGCTGAAATGAAAAGCAAGTAATCTAATCCTTGTTATTGGTTGAAAGCTGTTCTGTTTGACTTTGCTTTGGAGTTTTGGTGGTAAAAGGAACAAACCACTTAAAATATACAAAATCCCAAGAGCCAGTTGCCAAGAAAGCGATTATCGCCAAAAGAAGGCGCAAAAACCGCAGTTATGTACCAGGAATTTTTCACCATAGCCAGTATAGGGAATTCGTACTCTACTAGTATATCTACTCGATGCATCATAAGAAACTTCCTCTTAATCGCCGGTCGAAAACATTTTGCGCATCACTCCAATACGCGCTCTTCTAAAAAACACACTTCCTTAGCTTGTAAGTCAATTGAAAGTCATCTCATTAAAACGATTCACTTCATTTTACACTAAATACTCACTCCAAAATTACTCACACTCCATTTCTTTCTACCTTCGCAATCTCCGTAAATTTGTTCTTAATTTGACAAATTACTTCTCAAATTACTAGAGACCTTTTACGTAAACCCAAGTGTACCTCTTCTCGATACTTCTAAGTCCAATCTGCTATCTCCCCCAAAACATCCCCAAATAATCCTGGTTTAAGTCAGCGACCATTCCCTTTCTCAACCCAACATTCAAACTCAACTTGATGTTGAAATTTAATTTTTCCGACTGAGTGAAAATAATGCCTGGACCGGTCCAGGTATTATTTTCATTCAGTCGGAAAAATTAAATTTCAATAAATATGATTTCCTTCCACAGTTTATTGTGTGATTTTATTAAAAATTGTATTTCAACTTGATGTTACCAATTTAAATCACCTTCAATGCTAAATTCAACTGGCGGACTTTAGTTTCTCAACCCAATACTTCTAGCTCGACACCACCTTTTGCGACCACCTCCAATACTAAATTCAACTGGCGACCT
Source organism: Salticus scenicus (assembly GCA_963930645.1). Classification (NCBI taxonomy): domain Eukaryota; kingdom Metazoa; phylum Arthropoda; class Arachnida; order Araneae; family Salticidae; genus Salticus; species Salticus scenicus. Next base: position 43,200,193 of record OZ005660.1, on the reverse strand, counting down.
TCACTTTCTTAACTCGACACCATACAACCTTACACACTGCCTTATTCGAAAGTGATAAAAATGTCAGATGCAATGCACATGTGCTGCCATCTGTTGTTCCAATATGACATTATTAAATTTTTGTCTAATGTTTTGAATTGGAAATAGAGGAAATTGAATTACGCAACTAATGAAATCCAAATGGTAATGCAGTTTCTTAATGCTAACTTCTCATATTATACAGTTCGTGAAATGAAACTGTAGAGCTATTGAAACTATGAAATTTTTAATCATTCTGACGTCACGTGCACACACACACACACACACATACACACATACATATATACATATTTTTTAAATAAAAATACTCACTAATTAAGCAAATGCTATAGCCATTTTAATCCATTGTCAAAAGGGCAGCAAATATTTAAAGTCTACAAGGGGGTCCTATACTAAAGCTATGCAAAAGGAGGAAATATAGTAAATGTGTCTAAAGAATGCAACACATTTACCAGATGCCTTTATGTGAAAGATAGACCAAAAGAAGTCATGTGATACTAAATAAAATTCCATTTTGTACAGAATTTTATACGTCTTATTTAGAAAAAAAAAAAAAAAAAGCTTCGGTTCTATTTTTTTTTTCTTTTTTAAGCATGTGACAAAAATGAAGCTTTGCACATTTATTATTAAAATTTATAATAGTTCTATTTTCAAAAACTGTACAAACTGCATTTTGATTTACTATTTTCCTTCTCACATATCACAGGCCGTATAACATAAATATATTCGTTTATTATTTCTATTTTAGTTTGTTTACATCCTGTTACCATGCTACATTTTGTATAAGATTTCCAAATAACCATGCTTTTGTGTGATTATATTTATTTAGTTAAATTATGCGTAAGTTATTAAAGTTAACAACTTCAATCTGTCACAGCAGTATTCGGAAATTATTATCAGGATTGTACGCGACAAATAATTTGTACTTTTCCTAGGGCCATTTCTGCCACTAAGGAACAATTGTAAAGCAGTTAATTTAGTCATCTATGAAATAACATGCATCTGTTCTTGATTAGATATTGTGGTGAACATTTCACACATTAAATGGCTTTGAAACAGGAATATTCAAATATACATTGTTGTATAAGATCAAATGCATGTGATGACAATATTGAAGAAAGCAAGAAATGCAAACTGCAATTAAATCTATATTGCTTAATTGTGTGGCTCTATTTCAATTAAATTGAATAGGAAACACTAATTTAATAACATTTTTGTAAAATATTCATGTTAAATTTAATTGCGGACCTTAAGAAGAAATATATAACAACATTACAAACGATTGTAATATTAAATTATAAATTATGACACAGAATTTTTTTTATAAAAAAGATTGGGATTAATGATTAAATTCTGAATTCTGAAAATATTAAAACAAAAGAATTTCTTTTAAAAAATATTATTTAAACCTTCAATTTTGATCAGGTAGATTATTTTAAAAGGCAGAAAAAAATCTCTTAAAAAAAAAAAAAAAAAAAAAAAAAAAAGAACACTTAAAAAAAAAAAATAATAAATAAATAAATAAAATAAATAAATAAATAAATAAACATTTTTGTGTCTAAATTGCTATTTCAGACATATTTCTGTCTTAAATTAAGATATCTATAACGCCTAATCTATATTTTAAGACATTTACGTGTCTTAAATGAAGTTTCAGTTGTTTTTATGTCTTACTTTAAGACCCTTTTATTTGCAGTGAGCCGACTTTTTACTTAATATTCCGTAATATTGCTAATACCCGCTCCTTTTTTCACACCCGTCTTGTTTTTAGAGTATCTTTCTTCTTATTTGATCATAATTACATTTGAAGAAAATTTCTCTAAAAATAAAGTTGTGGGGAAAAAGGGGCGGTTCTAACAGTTTTACGGAATACTAATTAGTAAAAAGGCAGGTATGATTTGTACGTAAAAATGTGGTATTTTGTTTTATTTATTTATATTACACTATACTTCTATAAAATATCCCATTCATTCTTATGTAACTATAAACTCCATGAATCTTTATACGTTATGAATTAATTTAAATTATTTGTTATTTTGCACTTCTTTTTTCTGAGAAAAAGAAAACTGGAAGAAATTTCTTATATAAATGGAATATTTCAGGGGGAAATAAGTGTCATTTTACTTCATACATAAATTAGAATTATTGTTTATAACTTTTTCTCACTGCGTAAAAAATATGTCAACTGGTATCCAATAAATCTGAATTTAAAAATATATATGCCTGCGGATTTGCTTTTTATTTGCCATAAATAAATAAAACAAATTAAGTCTGTCTTTAAAAAATTACCGTGAGCAAATGTGATGAATGTGCGACTAAAAAATTCACGACAAGACATTTGTCAATGAAAATAACAGCCGCAAAGTTTTGCCAAGTCTTATTAATATCCTGAATAAATATTTCGGGAAAAGACATATAAGCTGTCACAAATGAAAAATAGGAAAGAAAAACTTTCTTGTATCTAACACACAAACTATCCCATTCAGAAAATAAACATATATTAATTTTTGTTAAAGTTTTAGTTTTAAAAGTTTTTTTTAAGCATTTTTTATTCTTGTAAACTTCAATAAAAAGTTTTTTTTTATTCATTCAGTAATACATAAATAAATAATATTAAATAAATAACCTTTTGTCCATTAATTAAGCATGTATTTTTTTTCCCGTAAAATGATTTTTTAATTGTAAACGATGAATATAAAGTTTTTAATTTCTTTTACCCAGGGGTGAAACTACCTAGCTTGCAAAAACCCTGAAAACTGTTCCTTACATTCAGGTAAGGGCCATTTATTAATGATATATCACATGGGTATCTGTATTAAATAACATCTACAGACTTTGTAATACATTATAAGGCAAATTAAACATTCAAAATGAGAAATTTCTGTAAAAACAAAGTAATTTAACATGAAATTCAAAGACAGCAAAATTTTCAAAAACCCTGAATTCAGGGATAGCCCCTGAAAAGTTTCACCCCTGTTTACCGTTCTTTTATTGTTTCTAAGTCAAATTCTTTAAATTGATTTTTTGGTATATTTACACGTTTTGAATTCCCATGAATCCAAAAATCCGGTTAGCCTGTGTACGCATTTTTATTTATTTATTTATTTATTTTTTGTCACGATATCTAAAGAGCAAGAAAGGAGACCAAATTAGGTATTCTAAATCTGTATCATATAGGGAGATACACTAAACTTTTCGCTGAGATCCAGAAAATGGTGCGTGTACAGATCCATACAAGATATTTCAAATACATTATACCAAATGGACAAAATTTGAACAAAATTAATATATTAACATATTTTTAACATATGGACAAAATTTTTGGTAGGTGCAGTTTAACATATTTTGGCCGCACTAAACCAAATGAAATGAACATACATGTTAAATATATAAAAGCGCATTTCGTTAACATACAATCTACCAATAATGAAGCAAAATCGTGATTTTCTATTGAATGTAATTGATGGAAGTGCTTTACTGGATTTTACCACGTCAAAGAAATCTTCTCAGGAAGGAAAATTAATTTCTGATACCCATACGGTAATTAAGCTATTTTTAAGTTAAAATTTCAGTGCGTGTTTTGTGTGTAATTACGCTTTTTGAGGTTCCCTGAATACTAAAGTCAAATTTTATAACGTTTGCTCTCTGTGTATGCATTCTTAAAGTGTAAGTTAACAGTCATGAATAATAAAATAAAACGTATTTTCTAACTTCAAACTGGCTATAGAGGGGGCAAAACCTCACCACTCACACAGAATTATGCTAATATACAGTTCTTATAATCTTAACTATTAATCTTGAATTTGTTTTTATAGTAATGTAATGTAGGGTAAGAAAGAGTTATGTGAACGCCTCAACAAGTTATTTTTTTAACGTTTACTGTGTTAAATAGATATAATTGCAACAAAATGCAATGATATAGAGATAATCAAGATAATATATATATATATATATATATATATATATATATATTCAGCAAATTCTGTTCTTTTTAAATTGGTTCTATTCAGCAAATTCTAAAAAAAACAGGGAATTTTTGCTAATACTACTTAGTGCAGATTACAGAGAAACATACGTTTGTTTTCAAGATTATTAGAAGGAATATGCGCTGATGCTGTCATGCAGCATTAGTCCCTATTTCTTTCGTGTGATGAAAGGTAGCCATAAGTACATCCACCTGAAACAATTGTTGTCGTTTTTTAAATATTAAATTACTAGCAGGCTACGCCCACTTCGCTGGTCACTATACTTAAATGAATTTTCAAAAGAGTTGGATTAGTATTTATTTTTTACATCACATAAATAAAAACTTAAAAAATTACATTGCAATCGCACCAAACTTCGCTTCGGATATTCGCTTCCTACGACATCTTCTTCCACCCGCACTGCATTGGTTCCAGGTTCTCACTGTCTGCAGAAAGGTCATTCACAGGCAGTTCAATTTGGGTATTTATTGACGACAAATGGATCTGCTATTATGTAAGAACTACGATTTTAAAGATGACTGTATCTCAGCAGCTATTAACTACTTTAGTTTTCAAACCATGTATTTTATAGGCTCGCTATTTACATTATGTTACGATTTGATTCCGACTAATATAATAATATAAAATAAAAAGTAGATTTTCTTTTAAATTGAATTAAATACATAAAAAACTAATACATTTTAATCAGTTTAATTCTTTCTACTATATACTAACGTTTCTTTCCGATAAATACAATAAATAATATAAATAAATAAATAAATAAATAAAGGAACTGGTTAAAAATAAGTAAATAAATAAAAATAAAAAGTTGTTATACTATAAAATTATACATAAACATAAGTGTTTGAAATACGTCTTTAAATTTAAAATTTAATATACTTAATATTTTCTATTGCATTATCATTTTATTTTCAGTAAATATGATATATTAAAAAAAAAATTGTCTTCAAATTAATATTTTTTTCATAAAATATAATTAGAGTAATAGTCGTTGCTAAGATACGCAGACGATTACAATGAAAAAATAAACTTATGAAAAATGAAACATAAAAGCCAATATTTAAAATCGAAAAATAATTAATTAAAAATCTCAAATTAGAAATTCTAAAAAATCTCGTTGAGGTGCACAACTGCAGGGTCTCAGGTACCCATCTGACAAATTTTGTAACTCTGCAATTGGTAGTGTGAGCACCAAAGCGCAGACAGACAGACACACACAAAGAGAGAGAGAGAGAGAAACTTCTATTTATTTACATAGATTCCCTGAATTAAATATATATATATATATTATATATTTATGAAAAAATGAGCAAAACTGGGTCAGTTTTGAGTTTGTCATATACTTAAAATAGCTCAGAAATAATTATATTTAAACTTGAAAATCATATGTACTTATTACATAGATCTACGAAGCATTTTTTTTTCTTCAAGGTGATAGGTTTTTCTGATGCATTTCTGGATGCTGATTACGGAAATTTTTTTTTTTTTTTTTTTATAAGATTTATGTTCTAATTTTTTAACTTACATCTAAATTATTCTTCGTGAAATCTAGGTAATGTGACTGAAGAACAAAATATCTATTTAATCAAGACATCAAAGAAATGTAAAAGAGGTATCAGGTTCGATGGAGAGTTAACATATGTTAGCAGATTATTGTTGGATGCTGTATAGAGAACTCCCCCCCCCCCCTCTCGAAGTTCTCAAGCCTTACACTAGAGAAAAGCTCTGAACGGAGTTTCGAAGTAAAGAAACACATTTGAAAAGTAATGTGTAAATAATAGCCCATTTAAGAGTATTTTATACATAAATAGTTTCCAATTTGTTATAACTTCTGTGTGAATTCTTCCGACCTTCATCTTCACTTTCTCCAAAGACAAACATTTCGGAATTCAGCGGTAGTTCCAGTCTAATCAGCTTTAATAAAAGAAAATGATCGTAGGGAGACAATTTTTTTTAGTCAAAAACTTTATAACAGCGATACAGCAACGAGAGATTTAAATCATTTTACAAATTTATTGAAAATTTATTTTTCCAACTGAGTGAAAATAATACCTGGACCGGGACTCGAACCCCCGGATCTTTGACTTACAAGGTTAAGGCTCTACCAATTGAGCTACCCAGGCCGACAACCGGTGGGCATGTTTGATACATGCATGCTGTTTAATGGTGTTTTCCATTACCTGCGGCTTATTCTGTCGAGCTATCTACATGATAGACCAGTTGCTCTGCCTAAAGGTTGTCTGTGTGAGTAATGCCCACCCGTTGTCGGCCTAGATAGCTCAATTGGTAGAGACTTGACCTTGTAAGTCAAAGATCCGGGGGCTCGACTCCCGGTCCAGGCATTATTTTCACTCAGTTGGAAAAATAAATTTTCAATAAATATGATTTTCTTCCCAATCTATTGATTGTATGATATTAATAAATACATTTTACAAATGTTTATTTTTTTTAACATTTGTTATCAACACAATACAGAGAAAATGGGCCGATTTGTTTAATTTTAAATTTTATTCCTGTAGTTCAAAGAAATTTAGAACTCAATATTTTCAAAGACATATATTTTTTTAACTGATAAATTACACAGACATACAAAAATAATGTTTGCAAAATTTGATTTGATCATTTTAGCTGATACATATGCTTTTTGGTGTCCTGAAACCGAAAATGAAGCGAGTTTTTCTCAATCTCGTTTATATATTTTTTTCGATACAGGGTATTTACCAATGTACTAGTACCGTAGTTCCAGTGTACGAAGATGTTTACAGTATTCTTTCATGATTAACTATAATTAATGATGGAAGCGTACTGTAGAAGTTACAATATGATTTTAATGGTAGAAGAGTCACCGAAGAAATTGTGTTAGTAAACACCCTGTATTGTTAAAAATATATCCGTTATACAGAGTCTGGCTTCATTTTCCGTTTCAACACGCCAAAAAACATGAAGATAAGACAAAATTATGGAATCAAAGTTTTAGATGTTGACCTCTGTTAACATATCTTTACGAAATTTATCGTTAAGATCGTCACTGCCGTGGTATTTTGAATATTACAAATGTAGTTTGAATGTAAAATTTTATTGCCTATAGAAGAAATGATAATATCCATAATACTATACTAATACGAAACTCATGAATTTTAACGATGGTTGTTTGGGTGGATTTAAAGTCGCACTAGTACTGTGGAATGGGTAATTGGCGACGGTCTGGGATGCACCCCCTAATGATGATATCATACTTGCCAATCATCTCATTAATAACCGTACAATTGTTAACGCCCCCTGAAAAAACGCCCCTTTTCTCACACCACTAGCATATTTTTAGAGTAATTCTCTCCAAATGTTGTTACGATTAAACAAGACTAAAATTACTCTAAAAAATTATTGGTGGAAAAAAAAAGGCGTTTACTAAAAGTTGTACGGTTCATAATGAGATGGTTGGCAAGTATGGGATATGGAGACAAGCCATCAAAATTCTGATCCTCCCTGGAGGGGATAGCTCCCCCGTTTCGATGACCCCCTAGTGGTATAATTTTGATGGGTACATGGAGAACATTCCAGCCATGACGGGTTTTACGTGCAGCAACCACCATTAGTCTACATAACGGTTTTTGGTCGAGTCGAATATCGAACCCGCAACCTTTTAATTACGTGCGCCGCGATCTACCGACTGGCTACCATACCACATTTTTACATGAAGACTATATTTTATTTTTGCCCTCTTTACTACAGCATCATTTCTTTGTAATCTGTGTGTAAAATATAATTTCACAATTGTTTTAATAAATTTATAAAGAGATAAAGAAATTCTCATGAAACTGTAAGAAAAGTATATTTCAAAACATAAATCTTTATAAAAGACGCCTTTAGTTAATTTTGTCTTTCTTCTGCTTCTAATATATATTTATATATATATATATATATATTCAGTGAAAACTAGAATATATATCTCCTGTAAGATTCCGCTGATATAGCACAGCGTTATTTAAAAAATAAGTAGGGGGTTAAAACAATTTTAGAATATGCAAATTCTCTATGTGTAAGTGTTTATCTTTTTATGAGTTCCTAAAAATATTCCGAAATTTTAACGTACCTCTCCTTTTTATGCATAAATATGACGATTAAATATTCCATATGTGCATATATTTGAAAAAATAATATTGTACTGTTTCATGCATGTATTGTATATTACAACATTTGGTTTGAATACAAAATGAGATTTTTACAATTTCGTGAAATGTTTCACGCGCCAGTCTCGTGTGAATATTCTATTAAAATAAATATGTTTATTTTGAGAATGTATTTTTTCAGGATAAGAAATATTTATAATAGTTAGGCAAAATTGCTTCCTGCATTTTAAAATTTTTCTGTGCGAATAATACACTGTGCATCATAACTAATCTTTTTTAATATGAGTGTGATGATATAAAGGATTTAAACGAAGAATTTTTTTCCGTATACTAATACACTCTTTTACCCTGACTTTTTAATTGCATTGCGCTGAAAAAAAAAAAAAAATTCGAGTCCTAATACCAATTTTGCAGATTCCAATGTAAAATGGCCTCCTGAATTCGAATGTGACTCCCATTTTACCCAATCACACACACCGTTTTCTCGGTACGCCACCTTCTCCCCCAAGTTTTATCCATGTTCGGTAATTTTAAGAACATCAATTTGTTTCGTTGAATGGAAAAGAATTATTTTAACATGTAAAAACAAAAAAAATATATTGTATAATAAATAATAATAATAAATGCTTTATAAAATATAATAAATATAATATATGATTTCAGTAGCAAATCCGCACCTTAAATTTTCCCCTTGTTGCAGATGTTCATGTTTTAGAATTTTCCTAATCTGTAGCCCCTCAGAATATATTTAACAGTTAAAATAAACCTTTCCTTTCCTACAAATCAAATTTATAGCCTAAAAATGACAGAAAAGTGATAAAAATATGGGGCATCTCGAAAAAACTCTGGGTGACAGGGAAAAATGGGCGTCATATTCCGTTTTAGAGGGCATTTTACATGAAAATATGCAAAAATGGTACTGGAGCCGATTTTTACGCAGAACAGTATTATAATTATAAAACATACTATAAATTTTAAAACCCGAATAAACTACTACGTCAGAAACGCCAAAGAAAAATATTTGAGATGCATACAGCTGTTTCGGTAGCATTAAGCGTACCGTCTTCAGTGCAAAAAGAATTCTGAAACTGAAGAAGTGCACGCATATATAGGAGAGGGACCGAATTTAGTTCAACCAATAGGATTACGGGAAAGGTGGGGAGTGTGGCCAATAGGAATTAAGGATTGTTAGTTGTGTAAACAGTAGAAAAATTAAGAAAATGTGGACTGAATGCAAAAATTCCAACAATCAGTCAAATAGGGAACAGCGAAATCACAATTTACAAGGTTACTAGAAACTACCAAAACGGAAGATATTGTACCGGTAGACACCCTGTATTGACAAAAATGTACACATGATAGAGAAAATCTGGCTTTATTTTCGGTTTCAGTACCCAAATAAAAAAAGCATGTATCAGCTAAAATTATCAAATCAAATTTATCAACTTTTATTTTGGCAGATGTGTGTTACTTAATTAAAATTAGGTGATGCAACATAATTATAAATTCAAATATTTTACAGAAGAAAATAAATTTATTCTTTACTATAAACATAGATATATAATCTAAGAAAAAAAAGACATGAACATCACTAATTCCGAATTATACATAGGGTTGTAAAATTTTAGTTATTGCTAAAAAAAAAAAAAAAAAAAAAAAAAAAAAAAAAAATAGATATACCTACATGATTTTTTTATTTTGTACAATAATTTTTACCTATGTACGTATTATTGTAAATTATAGCTATTATTTGTTATTTGTTTGATTTCAAGGAAAACTGATGGACCGTAAATTGAAATAATTAGCAAGATAATATTAGCCCAATCATACTTAAAATCATAATATAATGACACACGTTTTTTGTCGAAGTACAACTTTTACATTCTTATTGATTTTCTTTTTTCACGAAAACAAAATATGACATTTTACAAAAACTAGTTTCGATATTTACTAATCAGAAATTATATGATATAAAATTTCATTCAACAAGTATAATAACGGACTTACGCGTTTTACTTGCTAAAAATTTCATAGACTGCCATGTCTTGTATGTATTTAATGGTTGTAAATATATTGAACAGACCACAAAATATTCCAAATAAATGTAGAAAAAAAATAAACAGATTCCACTAATTCTGAAGGTCATTATCAAAAAATAATTATTTATGCATTTATATATATGGAAAATTTCAAAATAAGATAACGTTCACGATTTCTAGATTAATGTTATGTTCAATCCTTACCCGGTCCTATTTGATTCAACCTCTCTGGTCTGTGTTGACAAATTTAGAGGCTTTTTTGTTTAATATCCACTACTAAATTTTAACTGCAACGATTGCCTAATTGCTTTGGATGTTGTTAGTCCATCATATAAGGTAAAGCTAGGAGAGTTTGCGTAGAATTCAACAAAATGCTATAAAAAATCCAAATATTATTTTTTTGCAAAACTATTGCTGCAAAACTTTGAATAGACCCTTCTTCTATGCATTTCCATTACTATTTTGTTGCTTTTTAATTTAAAACAACTGTAGTAATAAAACCAAGAGAGCTATTTTTCACAATCTATCCTTACATGGTAGGAGTGATTGCGCACATGGGTAGGAGAGATTGCGCTTAATTATAACTACACTCACATTATAAATAATAATATTTCACTTAAATGACATTTTTGTAAGTTATTTCTAAAGAAATATTTTCGCATTGTGAGTAGATATTTCGATAAAATAATTAAAAAAATCAGAAAAATAAAAGAAATTTAAACAGAACTTCAAAAATTTCTTTAAAGAAAAAATATTAAAGAAACAGAAAAAAAACCCCTACATAAAGAACAAGACTAGAAAAAAAAAATATATATATAGATATATATATATTAGTTAACACGTTTAACTTAAAATTAGAACACTACCTTTTCAGATAGGTTGGTTTTTTGTTTGCTGACCTAATCTGTCGTTGTCCACAATCATTGCACTTATTATTGTATATATGAAGTTATTGCGCAACCACCTGCCACAAGTTAATCTTTTCGAGACGGTGTATGCGTCTCAAACAGGAATTTTCGAGCAAAAAAAAAAGTTAGCACACCATGCGTGCAATTATGTGTGGCTAGTCCCGCCCATTTTTAAGTGCTGAATCCGCTCACCATTTACTACTTATTAAATTTTTTTCCCACAAAAACTGCCACCAAAATATCTTTTTCGTCTTAAGATGCTTTAAGCTTTAAAATCCTTCTACGTTCATTTTATTTGAATGAAATTTAGACGATTACATTCCTTAAAACAAGGGTCGTACTCTCCGCCTTTTTTTCAGGACACTCTCACAGATAAGAAATTTTCACCTTTTCAGCCACCAATAATTTCATGTACAATTATTCTGGATATATTTATAGTAATGTGCTACAATTATACAGGGTAGAGATTATAATATAAATGTAGTGGTAGCAATATATTTCAAAATGTCTTATTTCTGACAGTGTCCTGAAAAAGGGCGGAGAGTACGACCCATGCCTTATAAAGAAGATTGAGTAAACTGATATATTTTGCTTGCATTTAGTTTTATGTCTTCTATTTAAGCAGCCGACATCTGCTCTGAAAACTGAAAGCTTGAGTATCATACTTGAAAATATTACAAAACTAAATAGATATACAATATTTAAGTCCTTTGTAATAAATTCCCCATATGCTAACAGCATTCTAGAAATAATTCCATTTGTCAATTGTGCCACTCCTGAACAGGGTTGCGAAATTTGACCTTTTTTAAATTCAATAATTGCCAATAATTTTTATTTGTAACGTTTGACTAATCACTTCAAAGATTGATAGTGTACTATGTATATCAAATGTCACCTCTCAAAGTTATTGGTGACTATTGGAATAAAAAAAGGCCAAATTTGGCAACCCTGCTCCTGAACAACGTTCAATTTCAGATTCTCTAGATAGGTGCGCCATCTCGAATGGTGCGAATTAGTCCAATCACTTGCCGAAGTTAGGTTTTGGCACAGTTCCAGGCACTGAAAAAAATCATTATTATTGATTTGTTAACTCTTATAAGCTGCAAAATCCCTGTTAGTATAGAATTTTAAATGCACAATCTCTCCTAAACATCAAAAGCCAAACTTTCCGATTTTGATAGGAGAGATTGCGCAGTGTTTTATTAATTAATTTACCACATTTAGAGGAAATCGTGTTACTTGTACCGTTAGTCTAGGTCATTAGGTTATGAGCAACTGCTAAATTTAGAAATATTTTGTACTACTAGGAATGTATTGAAATTTCTTAGAAAGGGTTATGAAAATTCAAGCATTTATTTTTGAAAACGAGACAAATTATCCACGTTTTATCTTAAGCAATTCTTAAATCAATCAATATGCAAATTCAAGTCGGCACTTCACTATTGATGTTGTACAACTACCTAAAGTTTCAACTTGCACACTCTACCTTTTCCTTCCGATACACTATGTGCGCAATCTCTCCTAGATATACTTTATATTATCATTTGATTACGACCAATAAAACGAAAAAAAAAAAAAAAAAAAAAAAAAAGAAGAAGAAGATACTCCGGACAAAGGATTTAAAAATAAAATAAAATAAATTTTAATTAAACTTAAATCTTAAATTTTAATCAGTTTAATCCTTTCTGCTGTATTAATTCTGCCGTATTTTTCCATAAATACAATGAATTAAAAAATAAAAGCCTTTTTCAAATTAATTATGAATTAATTAAATAAAGGAAAAACAAAAAGCATAACAGCCGTTGCTAGCCAATGCTGGCGATTGCAGTGAAAGAATAAATCTAAGAAAATGAAACAGAGAAATCAATGGATAAGATTGAAAAAAGAAAAAAGAAATAAAATAACAAGAAAAATTCAAATTTGAAAATACAAAAAATATCGATGAGGTGCACCTGTTCAAAATCAAGCTACACATATGCCGAGTTTCGCAGCTCTGCGATTAATAGCCTGAGCTACAGAGTGCAGATGCACACACATACACTGCTTTTTATTTATATAGACTTGGGATATACCTTTTGTTTTTTTACTATTAAGAGCTGTTTATAGCCAAAGGAAACTATTTTCTTTTTTCCTAATAGATGTTTAACTTATTAAATGCATGATAATATTTCTTATCCTATATTTGCGTTTGGAAAAAAAAAAAAAAAAAGAAAATGAACATGAACATGAACATGAACATGAAAATGAAAATGAAAATTATATTCCTTTGCTAATTAGATGTTTTCTCTTTTCCTTTCTGGTCGCTTTAATTTTTTTTAATTGATAATGAATATTTTTTTTATCATTTATTTCATTTATTTCACGGTTTTTGATAGATATTCTAGTCATTTTATCAAAATTCTTAAAAGGTTTATGACTTCATAAATACAATTTTATGAGTCGTGATCTTCGAAAATAGGTGCAGGCACATAGTATATATTTTACTGAGCATAAAAAGTTTTCTATATCATGTTACTCTACTTAAAGTATACGAGTTCTTATTTTTAAAGCCAATAAAATTTTATTGTTTTCGCTTATTTTCTAATTATATTGTTGTTAATAACAACATTTTAACACAAAAATAAATTAATAAATAAATAAAAATAAAAAATAAGAGGCATTTCCAAAGAAGTAAATATAATGAAATAGTTTATTTTAAATTTTAATTATAAATTCTAACATTTCATGATAGCCTATGGAAGTACAATGAAAATACAATTTTGTTTTCAATTCAATTTTTTTTTTTTTTTTTAAATCTTTTATTATTTTAAAAGATATTTAATGTTTCAAATATTACAAAATTGCAACAATTTTATTATTTGAATTTATTATTTATTATTTTAATTTCCAAGACACCCCCCTCCCTTTTTTTTTCTTTTAGCGAAATACATTTTTAAAAAACTGCAAGTTATTTGTTAGAAACATTATAAATGTTTACAAAAAAATATATTCTAATTTAAATTTTGTTTGAAATCATATCAATATATTTCTAAATGTAAAATCGATAACAGCAGTAATAATAATAATAATAATAATAATAATTTTAATTTTATTTAAAAAAGTAAAAAGTAATTTTAAAGAATAATTTTATGCTCATTCAAAGCGAAAAACATTGCTAAATATTTTTAAAACATGAAGAAAGGGAAAGTTTAGTCGAATTTATTTCGAAACTTCAAATGTATGTGAGTAATAAAAGGTAAAATTCTACTTTAAATATATGTCCCTGAATAATTTCAGTCAGTTAAGGAAAATTAAGATATTTATTGCTCAATATGGATTTTTTTCGCATTACGACATTTCATTTATTACTTTATTACGTAACAAAATATTTTCTAAAGTTTTATTAAATATGAACACCAAAATTAGCCGAAATGTGTTGCCATAGTTTTGCTCATCATGCTGGTTGATAGTAAGTGATGAATTCGAATCAAGGTCAGGTTTTTTGATTTAGCCGTTCACAGCTTTCCGTGGTTTCTTCGAATCTTGTGTAAAATACGAGGGTTGTCTTTTATGTTTTTAAAAACGACCAATAGCTGAAATTTGTCTTTGGGATACTTGTAAAATTCACATTTATTTATTTATTTATCTTGAATCAGTGGCATCTTAGAAATCGTCTGCGTATTTTGTTTACAGTGAGTGCTTAAAAGAAGCAAGTGAGTGAAAAAAAATGGAAGTAACTCGTGAAGGTTTCCGTTGGATGATTTTTTATGATTTTAAGAAAGGCCTCACGCGACACACTGTTAAAAATTTCTGTAAAAATACAGAGAAAGGATTGAGAATCTCCGTAAATGTACATGAGTTCACTGTTAAAAGCAGTGAATCAAGAAACTCAATTCACTGTCAAAAATTTCTGTAAAAGTACAGAAAAAGTATTGAGACTCTCCGTAAATTTACATGAGTTCTCTGTTAAAAGCATTGAACCAAGAAACTTAGTTCTTAATTTACAGATATTTCCTTTTTCAGAACAACGTTTTCCCTGTAGGGATTTTGATAGATACATTAAATAAAAAACTATGTAAATGCACAACCTTAAATTATTTTTATATTAAAGTAAATACCTATATATATATATAACTAGAAGTTTTGAAGGCAAAAATATACTGAATAGTTTGTTTCATTGCAGTGTACTATTACGTAAAAAGGGGAGAAAAAGGGAACGTTAGGGAAAATTAGATTGTTTCTGCGGAATGTTTATCTTCGTATCTACACATTAAAAGTTTGTTGTTGTTGTCTGAAGAACTTAAAGCAATTCATGTTTTCATTTGGAATTCATAATTAGGTAAGTTAAATTTTATATAATCTTTTATCCTAATTTAATAATCAACAAAAACAATGACTGTTCATGTTAGTTATAATAGCGGTTATTTTTTTTATATTTAAATCCTGAAACTTATAAACAGAGTTATTCAATTTAAAGATACTTAGAATCTAGTATGTAGTATCTAGCTTTGTATTTCTGTTACATAATACTTTATGTAGTTACTGCGGAGGGCAAAATTATAGATATTATTTCTTATAATCTGAGCCGCTTTTTCTTCTAGAGTTTAGAATAAAATTGCTTTAGCAGAAGATATACAAAATAAACATAGATATATTAATTTGTTAGTAAGCAGTTATTGTAAAGGATGAAAAAAGTGTGTGTGTGTGTGGGGGGGGGGGTTAAACACGGTTTAGCACATCCATAAAAACAATTTAGCACATCCATAAAAACAGAGAAACATTATTACAAATTATATATGAGTATTTGATGTTAAAGACTATTTTTTCGGGGGAGGGGAGTTGTACATCAACCCAGCAATGTTTTTTTTTTTTTTTTTTTTTTTGTGAGTGTTAACATTTAATATATAAATTAAGAAACAATGTAAGAAAAACGATAAAATTATTTTTTTTTCCACAGCGATAATACTGGAAGGGGGGAGGGGAGGAAGATTAGATTAAATTTTCAAACTAGTAGCACAATGTACTCACAAATTGATGTTTAAAGATTAAATGTATTGTTTATGAATCAAGCTGAGTAGAGGAATGTTTAATACTATATTTTACACAGGCTACATTCTGTGAATAAATTCAAATCGAAGTTTAAAAAAGTTCAATTTAATTCGGAATTATTTTGAAGTATAAAAACAACTGGATTGTCGAATTACACTAGATAAATGTTTCCTAACCATACGTTGCCGAAACTACACCTACACGCTTTTACAGCGGGGCGGAGACGTTGATTACAGGTTAACTGCAATTAAAAAAATCTGGAGTGACTCCACTCGACTTCCCGAACATTGAGTAACTATCAGTTTTGTAGATAAAATAAAGAAAGAGGAGTTGCTAAACAAACAAAAGAGAGAAAACCATAACAGAGTGTTTGAGTATTTTTCTCCATATATCACACGAGGTTTTATTTAACGCTACTGAACTTTGAGCCCTTAGATCATAATGATAAAGAATATTTCGTTGTGTCCCTGTAAAAATCTATAAATTCTGACAAACTTAAACAAATTTTCACATTTTACCCACAATTTTGTCAAAGTCCCACTTTTTTTTTTTTTTTTTTTAATTATTGTTACTGAGTGAATTTGTATAGGAAAATATAGAAGAAAGTCTCGTGGTGGCCACAGTTCACCAAAATGCTTATAGTTAGTGCAACAGTGATTTATAATATTCATACAAATTTTCAGCTCAATTGAATAAGGCGTTTAGATGCTATTGCACTTTTAAAAATTTGGTCTCATAGGCCATAATGATAAAGAATTTTTCTTTGTGTCCCTGTAAAAAAACTGTAAGTGCTAGATTCACCAAAATCTATACAGTTGGTTCAAATGTGACCTATAACATGTGTACAAATTCTTTGCTCAGATTAATAAGGCGTTTGGACGCTATCACACTTTTAACAATTTGGCAAAGAATTTTTCTTTGTGTCCCTGTAAAAAAACTATAAGTTCTAGATTCTCCAAAATCTATACAGATTGAGTATCTGTGACCCATGTCAATTTTTTAAATACGGATACTACTTGATACTAAGTACATTTTAGCATAAACAGTTTGGTGGGTCATTCATGGCTTTAAAGGCCAGGGTCATTCAAAAGTGCAGTTTTCGTTGATTTTTTCCATGTTTTCAGTCTAAATATCTGCTAAGGACATGAGTGCCCCGTAGAAATAATTATGGGGTTAATTACACACCTTACTACAAAACTTAAAAATATTTAAAATTGCATGGGTGACACTTGGCTTTAGTAGATAAACGGTCTCAAAGTTGAAAAATTTCAAAAAAAGGTCAAATTTGATGGTAAATTACTCTATAAGCCATGAGTCAATAACTATGAGAGAGAGTTTTAATTATACCCTAGATGGTCTAGTTTTAGACCCAGGTTACAAACCTATGCGGCTTGCAAGATTTATTTAGATATAGTCTATTTTATATCGCCAATGTGTACCTGTTCTATGTAGTACAAAACGCTTGAGACCCAATTTTGTAATACATTAATCCTTGTTTGAAACTTCCCATTTTACATTACAGAGGTCAGCATCAAAATAAATATAAAATAAATATAAAATTAAAAAATCTGGAGTGACTCCACTCGACTTTCCGAACATTGAGTAATTAACAGTTTTGTAGATAAAGCCTATAAATGCTAGATTCACCAAAATGCTTATGGTTAGTGCAACAGTGATTTATAATATTCATACAAATTTTCAGCTCAATTGAATAAGGCGTTTAGATGCTATTGCACTTTTAAAAATTTGGTCTCATAGGCCATAATGATAAAGAATTTTTCTTTGTGTCCCTGTAAAAAAACTGTAAGTGCTAGATTCACCAAAATCTATACAGTTGGTTCAAATGTGACCTATAACATGTGTACAAATTCTTTGCTCAGATTAATAAGGCGTTTGGACGCTATCACACTTTTAACAATTTGGCAAAGAATTTTTCTTTGTGTCCCTGTAAAAAAACTATAAGTTCTAGATTCTCCAAAATCTATACAGATTGAGTATCTGTGACCTATAATATGTGTATAAAGTTTTTGCTCAATTGAATAAGGCGTTTAGATGCTATCGCACTTTTAAGATTTTGGTCCCTTGGCCATAATGATAAAGAATTTTTCTTTGTGTCCCTGTAAAAAAACTATAAGTGCTAGATTCACCAAAATCTATAGGGTTCGTACTATGGTGACTTACAATATACGTACCAACTTTCAGCTTATTCGAACAAAGCGTTTAGACGCTAGCGTGTTCACTCATAGAAATATCAAAATCTCGAATTCGGATTTTTGACATGATTACAATACTTTCCTCACTATAGTGTTCGGAAAGTAAAAATACTTTTTTGTTGAAATAAGTCAAACTTGCACTGTCCTATCAACACAAAGTCCGAAAACTTTTCGACAAGATTTTGGTATGAATTAAAACATTGTTTCTTAAGCGTATCTTTTCTTTTCTTTATTTTTTGAGAAAAGCATATATCTAATGGCCAGAAAAGTTTATTAAATGAGCAATGTTTTTCTCCGAAAGGAATATGGTTAAATTTTAATCAGAACCATAAAGACCAGAAATATTATTGCGAATTATATAGATCTTTGATGCTAAACATTTTTTAGTGTGCGTATGGAAATGATTTGTATGGATACCAACACAATATTTTCAGTTTTGTTTTCTGAGATGTTAGAAAATCTGTTTGTGTGTACAATATTCACATATTTGATGTAACAAATCAGAAACAACCGACATAGAAAAACTAATAAAATTTTTTCTTTACCAGCAGCGGAAATGAATGGGGAAGGAGTTAAATTACACTTTCAAACTTGTTAATTTTCTGTGTACAAATTGATATTCAAAGATTGAAAACATAACATTAAGTTGAACGAAGAAATGTTTAAATGAATGCGAAATTTTATCAAGGTTACATTTTTCGAACCAATTTAAAACTACAACTTTCAAAAGTATAACTAATGCACATATGTTTTTGTACTTTTGTGCCGTAAGTACAGTCATGACAATATTTCGTCCACAAATTTATTTTGTAAGGCAGAGATAGCTGAAATGACAATTGGCTGTAATTTAAAACCACTTTTTCGCTAAAATATATCTAATTGATACTGCCCTATCAAAACTGGGCCAGAAAATATACAATCAATTTTTTTACATACACACACACACAAAAAAAAAAAAAAAAAAAAAAATGTTATGCATATTTTTTTTTCTTTGTGAGGTATGTGTGTGTGTGTGTGTGGAGGGGGGATTTTAAAGAACCAGAAAATTTTGTTCTGAGGATTAGACAGTTTAGAATGTTTTTAGAAAATGTCTGTCTCTGTGTGTGTGTATCACAAATTTTGTGAACGCTGCATCTCACGAACCAATGAACGAAATTTAACCAAACTTGGTGTTTTGCTGGACCCTGACATTAACTAGTGCTGATTAGATTTATGGAACAATGGCTCAACAGGTGGTGATGTGATCGCATTTTTCTAAATTTTCAACATGACAATATAGGACAAAATTTCGTATAAATGTACATAATGAGAGTTATTTTAATCGTGTGATTGTAAAATTAATATGAATTATTGATAATAGTAGTAGTTAACTAGGGGAAAAAAAATTACATGGGGGGCATCGCTCCCCCCCTGGGGGTTAAGTACCCCCGGGGGGGAGTAAATTTTCAATATGGGTATCTTTCGAAAGATATCGTCAATACCTTTAAAACTAATGGTTGAACTATAGATCTGTGATAATTTAAAATAAAGTTATCCATTTTTTCCTTTTTTTTTTTTTTCTTTTAACGAAAATAAAACTTGGAAAGAAGTCATTTCTTTTGATTTTGAAAAAAACTGACACCTTTCGGCATTTAGTGATAATTCTTTCAGATAAAAATCTTCTGCATTTATAATTGAAAAGAATTTGATAATTTAATATGTAATTTTTATCGTATAAGTTTTGTGTAATATTACATAGAAGAAAGTCATGTGGTGGCCACATCCTACTAGTTTTTAGTTTAATATCGTCTGAAACTTATATATGTTTTCTTATATATTCTTTTTACAGCATCTTCCTGTCATTAAAAGTGTTTGCTGGCATTTGCTGAAAGACTGAAAATTAATATAGATTACCTTAAATAAAAATAGTAGGAATTGAGGAAAAAGTAAGTCATTTCCACATTATATAATTAATAGTTTATATAATAAAAAATAAGTAAATTTAAAAATCGAAATAAAAAATAAAGACTTTATTGATGGGAGTTTTATCGGACAATTTGTTTAATTCTTTTTTAAGGGAGGGGAGGACGGTTTGTATTCTAAACCGTCTAATGTTATTAATTTTGCTTTCTGAAAATTTTGAAAATCTGCTTGCGTGTGTATATGTATGCATATATATGCACAAGTTAAAAAACCACAATGTAAGAAAAAAAACTATTGTTGCAGTTGCCGAGCAATGGTAATAGAGGGGTAGGTTGGGGGACAAATAAAATTTTCTGACAAGTTAATATTTTCCAGAATACAGTTTGATATTTAAGAATTCAAAGTACAGAGTGTATATTAAATTGAGTGAGGAAATGTTTAAATTAATACGAAATTTTATCCAGGCTGTTATATGCTGCGGACTAATTTATATCTCAAAATAACCGATCCACATAAAACGTTACTTTTAAGTACAAAATCCAACTGCATTTTTGAATTATCCTGGATGAATATACCATAATCATAAGCATGCCAAGACTGTGGTTACATGTTTATGTAGGGAGGCGGACGCAGACGATTGTGGAGCAACTGCAATTTAAAAATACAGTTTCACTGAAATATATCTAATAGACAGTGTTGCAAGACTTGGGGACTTTTTTATTCAACTATCACCAATAATTTTGAGAAGGGGAATTGGACATACATAATAGTCGGTTATTCTTCGAAGTGATTAAGCAACTGTTACAATAAAAATTTAGAGGTGAATGTTGAATAAAAATGTCCCCAAATCTGGCAGCGCTGCTAATAGATTCTGCTTAATAATGCATTGTCAAAAAACTTTCAGACAAGTTTTTGCATTGACAGAAATAATTTTTCTTAAACATGTTTTTTCTTTTCCTTCTTTGTAAGGGGAAGATTTTAATAACTGGACAGTTTTTAATTCGGAGTATTATAAAGTTAAGAGAGTGCTTGGAACTAAGGCCGAGTCCCCCAGTTTCTAACATTTGTTAAAAAAAGAAGAAAAAAGGGGGGAGGGGAACACAGGGGCAAACTTTAAAATTTCATATAGGAAGGGGGGGGGGAGTCTTTTAGAAGCTCGGAGATAAAGTCTTTTCAAAGTAGGCCTAAGACCTACAGCAGTTAATCGGCCTTATTCCCAAATCCAATCCAATTCATACTTGATTTTAATATAAAATACTTCAAAAATATTCATGTTACATTGGCGTTCATAAAATGGTGCTTAAATATCGTATGATTTCATTATATAAGCGATTTTTTCCTGTATTAATGATTTAAAATACCATGTATATCTACTTTTATTTTCTTTAAATGATTTTTTATTAGATTCTATTTAGATGGAGTATATAAGATACAGTTTAAAATTCGCTGATGTATACTTAATTTTTTTTTTAGTGCCATGGAATTACAATCCTTTATTTTCATTATTTGCTTAAAATGTCATAGGATGCAGATTTTGTTTTAAAATTTTATAATTGAAGTGTTTTCCTACAATACTAATTTTTCACCATTTTTCTTTTTTCTAGTTATAATGGAAATTGATCCTGATATAAGAAACGAAACAAGTTGTCTAAGAAATATGAAAATAGAAAATGCCGTAAAATACCCTCATCAAAGACATTTACAAATACCAAATGTTTATCCTGTTAAAGAATTTTTCACCATTTATCTTTTATTAATCTCATTTAGAAAAACAAGATACATTCTGTGTTATGTTAGTAAAATAAAGTTTAATTTAAATCTAATTCAGTATGTTTTATTTTTTAATTATTTTTAATTGTATGTTTTCTTTGCAGCAAAGATGATTTTCTTCTTAGTGAGCTTTTTGCAATGATTCTAGTAAATTACCAGGATGCTGCTTTCATGTGTAAAAGCGTAGAATTTGTTTCTTCTTTAGATCCTATTTTGTAGAAGAAAAATGTTTTAAAATTTGTTTTTGTAAAGAAAAAAAAAGTCAAAATATTTTTAATTCAAAATAATCTAATGGTTTCTTTAACAAAAAGTTATATATTTTAAAAATTTGAATTTATGGAACTAGTGACGAAAACCAAAAGAGTACCCGATTTTCATCTGCATTGAACCCTAAATTAATATTTAAAAATATTGAAAGCTCTATATTTCTTTATATACTATTTAATACGTACGAACATTTTCTCTCCACTTGCCGTCTATTTAAAAATATTTATATCCCAGAATCTGAAGTAATTAAGGAAATTATTCTACACATTGCAATGAATTAATTATAAAAAATAAAATTATTTAGGTATCGAACCTTTAATATGTTCCTATACTTCTACGATTACGTATTAGAAATCTGATCTAAAATGAGAATTTTTATTTTCTAATAAAATAACTTTTAGAAACCAATTTTATTGGAAACAGAATATTGAAAAATGTTCAAAATTTGTTACAGTTTGAAATAAAATTTGCATCAAATTTGTTAGTCTTGATTTAAGTGACAAGTTATGCATTGCATTAATATGTTGCACAAATTTACTTTTTTAATAAACTACCAAAATTGTATGCATAGTTTTCAGGGAGACCTTTATATGGAAATGAATTAGTAATTTTTTTTTCTTCAGTTAATATAAAAATCAATGTGAGTGTTTAAAAATTCAAATTCATTTACTGCACTACCTTTCCATAAATGACCGGACACTTTCGATTTCAGATGCGTTTTAAAATAACTCAAAAAGTACTATACAAATCATCTTGAAACTTCAGGAGTGTAAAAAAACATGTTCTACTTCATGTACTTCAGTTATTTATTTGTGCCAAAAGTGAAAAGAAGACCAGTAAAAAATTAAAGAAAAATAAGAGTATTTGGCATCACGCAGTATAAAGAAATGCTCGAAATACAATCTGGCTGTAGCACATGATTATGGGGTTCATCCTCATTTTCTGTATAAGTCTCTACCGCATGTAATCAGGGAGATATAAAGATTTCGTTAAAAAATTGCTGAACTTTTTTTTTTTTGCTATAACATGCAAGGTATTAAATCCAGTACAAAGCTATATTCGGGAAACCCAATATACAACATTAGACACAACATACTGCAATCAGAATGAAAAAAATATTAAATATATGATGAAATGTGAGCATTTTTACTAAATTTTTAACTGCGTATGACTAAGTTTTATCTAAATTTCAATTGTATAATTTAGTAGTCAAATGCATTAAACTTCTTATATAAAAACTCCAAACAAGTATTGTGTAAACTCAAAAAGTTCTACGCCAAAGAATGAACTGGTCTTCAGTTTCTCTCGAAGAAACGCTAAAGTATAAGGAGTTTTACTCACATTTTTATTTTAATTCGATGAACGGTAATGCAATTTTCTGTGATTGTAAATAAATATTGGGAAAGCCCTCTTAACAATTTCTTTGTTGGGGAACAACTGGAATTCAGTTTATTCTATGACGTAGAACTTTTTGAGTTTACACGATTTTTGTTTGGGGTTTTTAAATAAGTAGCTCAATAAATTTGACTGTTAAATTTTGAAAAGGAAATGTCACTGAACATGTACGTATGCGCAGTTAGAAATTTAGTAAAAATACTCATATTTCATTAGATATTTAATATTTTTTTCATTGTGATTGCAGTATGCAGTGTTTATTATTGTATGTCGAGTTTCCTGAAAATAACTTTGCACTGTCTTTTCATACTTTGCGTGTTATAGCTGAAAAAAAATGAATTTTTTTTTTTTGCAATTTTTTAAAGAAACCTTTATCTCCCTGATTATATGCGGTAGCGACATATAAACTTAGAGTTAATGAGAAAGAGTCCTATAATCACATGCTACTACCAGATCGTATTTCAAGCATTAATTATTACAGGGTGAAGCCAAATACTTTCATTTTACTTTAATTTTTTTTACCGGTCCTCCTTTCACACTTCTGAAGTTTCAAAATGATTTGTTTAACATTTTTTGAAATACTTTTAAAAATGTCTGAAATCGAAAGTGTACGGTCATTACGGAAAGGTAGTGTACCTAACAAATGTTTAGTACTTCTTTCTTTCCCCCCCCCCCCCAGTTTAGAAAGTTTACAATCTTATCAAAATGTAATATATATATACATATACTTGTTAAAATATTTTTTTAAGTGTATTTACAAAGTGGATGTATGTTTTGAATGAAAGAAACTTAGGTTGTTAACACAGATCTACAAATATAATGTTGGCAAAATTTATTTTAGTTGATACCTATATTTTTAATGTGCTGAAGCCGAAAAAGAAGCCAATTTTCCTCTGTTACACATAGCCTTTGCCAATACAGGGTGTCTACCGACACAATTCCTTCTCTTTCGGTAGTTTCTAGTATGATTCCATGATTAATTATAATCAGTCATGGAATCATACTATAAAAGTAACCGTATAATTATATTGGTGGAAGAGTCATGGAAAAAAAAAAAAAAAAAAAAAAAAACAGCGCACCCTGTATTGATAAAAATATGTGATAGAGTAAAATCTAGTTTCGGTTTCAGCCGAGCAAAAACCATCAATATCAGTCATAATTATCAAATCAATATTTTAGATTTAGACCTGTGAGATCTTTCACTATTGAGTCATATTCTACATAAATGAGGGAATTAAGTTTTTATTTTGGTATGGACTAAATATAACCGAGCAATATTAAGCAAACATATGACATATTTTGCAATTATTTCTGATAATTTTATTAGAAGTACCATAATATAAATCAGCTTCCTTTTTAAATTTTTTATTAAAAGTTTAATGTATGCAAAATGTACCCCAACATTAATAAAAATTGTAGTTAAAAACCTGTTAAAGCGCATCATTACAAATCCTACCAAAGGTAATACAAGCTTAACCAACTTTATACCTCTAAATTTGAATGTAGTTTTGATAAAAAATATATAGCATGTCTATATATATACTAAAGTCTGGTCTTCTTGTCCCATCAATTTCTGAGGAGTTCTTATCTCAAAGTTTGAAGGTGGGAGGTGCGAAGTTCGATCTCAGGTTGAGATTTTCAGCCTACCCATTCGAAATTTTCCAAGGTTTTCTTAAAAAAACTTTTGTAAATAAGGGATAGAACACCTTAGAATGACCTACACATAAGGCATTCTATACAGGCCTAGAACTCTGGAGTAACCAATGTGATTTTACCACCACAATAATATTATAATATTAATATATTTAGAAGCCTATTCAAAACACTCTAAACTGACGCGCATTTAAAATAAATCCCAAGGCTACGAATTTACAAGTGCAAAAACATCCAACTTTAAGTTTCTTTTCCTTAAGTTGAATAAGAATCTGTACTTATGTAACGTATTTACTAGATTATTACCTATATTCATGAAGATAAACTTACTGTTGAATATTTTTGTACTTGTAAATTGATAATAATGGAATTTATTTTAAGTATATGCCAATTTAGAGTGTCTTCGATACGCTTGTAAACATACTAATATTTAATCGGCGTTAGTTAAAGCCAATTGGATGTGCTAGGTTTCTAGACCTGTGAGGATAGCCGTAAGTGTAGGTCTTTCTAAAATGTCTTATTCCATATTTATACAAGTTTTGGAGAAATCCGCGGAAAATTCCGAATGGGTAGGTCGAAAATCGCAACCTGGGATCGAACTATGCACCTTCCGCCTTCAAACGTTGAGAGCAGAGCTTCTCAGCCAATGGTGGGGCCTTCAAATATTAGGTATTTTTACATGGATAAATTTACTGAGATTTTCATAATATTATATACGAAATTTACGGAGACTTGGATGTTCTTACGTATGTAATTTTACAGAGACTTGGATGCTCTTCCATAAGTAATTTTACAGAGATTTGGATGATTTTACATATGTAACCTTACAGAGACGTGGTTATTTTTACAATGGTAAATTTACAGAGACTTATATGCTTTTACATGCTCGAATTTACGGAGACTTGCATATTTTTACATATGTAGATTTACAGAGACGATGATGTTTCACAGATTTAAATTCACAGAGACTCGAATATTTTGATCTATGTAAATTTACAGAGACTATGATTGATTTACAGAATAGTTTCTCTGCATTTTGACAGAATCTCTTTTTTTTATTCTCTGTAAATTTACGTAAGACTTAATATAATTAATTACCAATAGATTCTCTGTAAATTTACAGAAAAATTTTTAACAGTGCAAGAATGCATAATATCGCTTCGTGAAACTTTTGGTAATGAAGTACCACCATAAAAGACTGTTTACACTTGGTTTACAGAATTTTGTCGTGGTCGTGCATCCGCCAATGATGAACCTCGTGAAGGACGGCCAAAATCGTTAGTGATTCCAAACAACATCGATGCTGTACGTAAGATGTTTGAAGAAGATCGGCATGTCACGTATCGGGAGATAGAGGCATCCCTTGGCATATCATACATTCAATTTTGCACAGAGATTTAGCTGTTAAAAAGATTTGTTCCAAATGGATTCCGCACAATTTGACAGAAACTCAAAAAGAGGATTGTGTAAATTGGTGTAAGGAAATGCTAAACAAAATTAAAATTGGGAACAGCAAAATCTGTATAAAACATCGTTACAGGTGACGAAACTTGGATATATTCGTATGAGCTGGAAACTAAACAACAATTCACTCTGTTTCCGGATTAATTGAATCCTACGAAAGTAGTTCGTTCACGAAGCACTTCCAAGAAAATGATTTCTTGTATCTTCCGCCTTACAGGACATATCACAATCATTCCTTTAGACGATCAAAAACCTGTTAACGCTAAATGGTATACAGAAATTTGCTTGCTAAAAGTCATCAACGAAATCAGGAAAAACAACAAAAATCGCCGCACCATTCTTCATCACGACAACGCCAGCTTCCACACAGCACGTGAAACAATTGATTATTTGAAGGATAAATATATCGAATTAATGTCTCATTGCCCATATTATCCTGATTTGTCGCCCAACGAATTTTTCTTGTTCCTTATGTCAAACAAAAAATGCGTGGGCCACGATTTTCATCACCTGAAGAAGCTGTTGATGCCTTCCAAAATCTTGTTTTTGAGATATCAATTTCAGGATGAAAAAACTGTTTCAAGAATGTGTTTCAACGGATTGAAACGCGTATAAATCTTAAAGGCGAATATTTTGAAAAGCAATAGAATGGTTTGTTCCAAAAAAAAAATATTTTTCTTCCTACTTTTTGTAGAAATTTAAAAGGTAACCCTCGTACGCAGTATGATGGGTCTCACTGATGGCAATCCACCCAGGCTTAACACTCATTAGTAAGCAATCGATATTAACACATATAACAACCTTATCTAATAAAATTAAATAACATATATTTCTACTTTCATTAATATATCGAGCATATTTTATTAGTAAATGCATTTTTTAAAACTTCTAATGTCGTCTTCACACAAGTGAATGCTGTGAGGTAACGTTCCAGTTGCGAAAACTGTGCTGTACAAAAACGGCTTTTACACACTTGCCAAATTTTATACTTTTTAACAACCAGGGAAAAAATATTTTATTAGTAAAATCTATTACAAAAAGTATATAAAAAATTCTATTAATTATTTCTGGCGGACAAAAACTGTAAAAAAAAAGAAAAAAACAGCAATGCTTTTGATATTTGAGTCGCTTAAAAGCTAACGTGGCTAAGACGGGGAAAAATGCTACACAGAAAAATATGTATTGTTGAAATAAAAAAAGAAAACACTGCTAAGAAAGGAAAGGGAAGAATATACCAGAAAGGAAAAGTAAAAGATTAATAATAATAATAATAATAATAATAATAATAATAATAATAATAAAATGTTTTTTGAACGAATTGTTTGTTGTCACAACAAAATATCTTGCTGAAACAACAAACATTTCATTCGATCAACCAGTTTATATATATAGCCCCAACAAAATTTTATTGTTTCAACAATTCAACAAAACATCGTAAAGTTATCAGAAATAAGTAGTAAAAAAAAAAAATACTGAACATTTTTACATTTACACAGTACATTTTTTGATAACTGAAAATAAAATGTATACCTACTGAAAATTGCAAAAATCAGAAAATGTAAATGTATTAATGTTACTGCATTATCTTCATTTAGACATACATATATTATTCACCTGTCAAAATACATTATATATATCTCTAGATGTATTAGCAAAGACAGAAGTTTAATGAAATTGTAAATGTATGTGGTTTCAAATTTATGCTTTATAAATTACTGCGAAATTTATATATGCTAAATTTATATATAATAAATATACGATTTTTAACAAAGAGTAAATGATAAAGTCATTGGTAAAATTTATGCTTCATTACAATAAAATTACATGTGAAAAAACCTATTCTTGCACATTTTTTATTTATTTATTTATTTATTTATTATTTAATTTTATTTATTTAATTCTGCATATCATGCGCTAACACATAATGCCACATATTTGAAAATTAATATTATGTATTATTCTTACATTTAAGTATTGAGATGATCAAACTAAAATATTAAAGGCTTGCAGGATGCGTTGCAGTCAGTGTGATGCAATATTTTATTACACTTTTTCATTAATATTTTTATAATAAGTCAGTAGTGTATGGGTACAATTTATTTCTATGCCAGGAAATTTATTATCAACAAAGTGTCATATCACCAATGATTAATTTCTTAGTATATATATAAATAGCAACGCATATACTCTGAAGTATCCTAAAACTGGTAGAGTAGTGCATATGCGAATAACAAAGGTATGGAACCCATCAGAGTAACGCGATGTGTTCGGCAGGGCTTATATAAGGTAACAGGTATCTGCCAAATCTGTCATAGTGATTCTTGATTCTACTATGACAAGTTATCAAGATTTTGCGACTTTGAACATGAGGTTATAATTTGTGCACTGCAGAAAAGGGGTAGAATCTTCAAAATAGCGAAGAAATCTGGATTTTTACGTACGACCATCTCACCAGTTTACCTTAAATATCGTGAAGACTATAAAACATCAAATATTCGACATCACTGACGCCTTAAGGACCAATGATGACGGGACCAATGATTGACTGGAATAAGTTAAAATTTCAGGTGTTCAACCATTCTTAAAATGGCTTCAGATTTTAATGGTGGGTCATCAACAGGTGACGTGAACAATTCAAAGACGATCAATGATATGAACATTTTTTGGAATTAAACGCTTACCCGTGTACCGTTGTTGACTGCACGACACAAAGCTTTGCACCTCGCCTTAAGCTGTAAACAAAGCCACTGGACTTTTGATGAGTGGAAACACATTGCCTGGCTTGAGGAGTCTCGTTTCCAATCATATCGATCGGATAGATGTGTACTAGTATGGAGATAACCTCACGAATGCATGGACCCTACATGCCAACAGGTGACGGTTCAAGCTAGTGGCGACTGTCATGTTATGGGGCGTGTGCAGCAGGTGTAATATGTGATCACTGATACATCGAAATACGAGTATGAAGAGTGGCACATACAGTCGGTAACAAAAGTAGAGTTAATACTGTTTTGTTAAATAAATCCTTGTCGAATCCTGTTCTTAGACTAAGAACAGGATTCGAGAAGGATTCACTAAACAAAACAGTATTAACTCTACTTTTTTTATAGAGGAATTTTTGCCAGTGTTCCGATATTTTTGTTACCAACTGTACATGAATATCCTGTCCGATTACCAGCGCTCATTCATGTCTATTATGCATTACGATGGATTTGGACAAGTGAGGAAGACCCCATACGAAAATTGCTGCCGAGTTGCTGGAAGAACACTTTTTTGACTTTGTACAGGCAAATTAGCCACCTAAATTCCAGACATGAACTTTTTTAGCCTACGTGGAATGCCTTGCATCTTGCTGTTTAAAAGAGATGTTCAACCTCCCTTGTACTCCTATAGATTTGTTCATTTCCCTATAGGATTTATGGTGTGAATTACCTCTAGCACATCTTCAGGCATTAGTCGAGTCCATGCCATGTCATGTTGTGGCACGTCTTCGTACTCGCGGGCGACCTACAGTCGGTAACAAAAGTGTCCGAACTCTAGCAAAAATTCCTATGTAAAAAAGCACACTTCATACGTATTTGCTAAATAAAACCTTATCTAATCATGTTCTTAGACTGAGTACGAACAGGATTCGACAATGATTTATTCAACAAAACTGTATTAAGTGTACTTTTTTTACATAGGAATTTTCGCTAGTGTTCGGATATTTTTGTTACCGACTGTACACGATATTCGTAAGGTGTACTAAATTTTTGTCCCTTTCTGTGGTGTATGCAAAGAGTAATTCTTAAAAATAACAAAAGCTTTGTAAATTAAAACTGTACACTGGAAAATAACGTAATATTTTTTCGGATGAGAAAAACCATACTTATCCTTTCATTAATTAAGCACACTTCGACTACAAGTGAAAATGCAAGGTCTATAAATTAAGTAATGGGACTGATTATTTTTCCCCAATCTTCTATTCTAATAGCATTACAATTCGTATTACGAAACGATGTTTCTGAAGAGTGTTTTTAATCTCTGAAAGAGAAAAATGTCACAAAGATTCAAACCAGGTGAATAAAGAGAATTGAATACTTTTGCTGACCAAATATTCATCTATTAAAATTTCTGTGTGACAAAGAGTAGTGCAGTGACGCAACACCCAGATGGTCTTAATTATTGGTCTCATAAGCATGACCCCTTTTCAAAGTTTTTAAGAACCTCCCAGTAAGAGTTTTAAGTGACTGTTTTACCTTGAATCATTTAGTCTGTGGGAACCATTCATTGGACTATGTCCTCAGGCCTGGGTTACTCGAGTAGATAGTCGCCCTTATCCGTACACTCACACTAACACCTTGAACGATGTCACTCATTTTCATAACGCTTTGAAAAACAATTTCAGGAAAAAGTAACCGCTATCGGCAACCAAATGACTGTAGCGAATTTTAACTCGTACTCATGCCGTAACGTATGTATTCGTTTGTATATTATTTGTGTACACATACAAGTTCCGCCTCCCAAGTGTTATCAGATTTAAGTAAATCTGTAAACAATATGTAGTCATTATGTAATTTATATAACTTGAAAGTAAGCATGAATGCAGCATGGAAGCAGTGAAGTACCGATTCACATTACTAAAATCCTTTTTAAGTTGTCTTTTCGTGTTAATTCAAAAATACTTACTTCTGCTTCTTTTATCCACTTGTTCAGGATTATATTGTTAATCTCTCTATTATATCTTCTAACTTAAAGTAAATATTATTGTTTTTCTTGTAGATTTTTCACATGTTTTCGAGACTTCAAATATTATTTTAAGTTTCGCTAATGAACATTCTTTAAAAAAATTGAAGTTGACACTACATGATTTATTTTTACATTTATATATGTATAAACTGAGCGTTGTGATTTTTTGTATATGGTTATTGTAGTGTTTCGTGAATAAACAGTCAGATTCAAATCGACGAGTACATTTTTGTCATTGATTATTCTCAAAAAAATACGATTGGAACTTTTATTCGCATACTACAACTATGATGCAGTGTTATTATATAAAATAACACAAATATCAGTTGTTCAGAAAAATAATAAAGAACAGTCAATGAGTAAAAATTTTAGAGCTTACAAGTAAAAGGAGTTTGCTCAAATACAGTTGACCTCTGTTTATGCTTTTTCTAAAAGGTTAAGGACGTAGAAAAGGTAGATCATACCTAAAAAATGCTAGTTACTTCCATTTCAATTTGTGATGAGACTTTCAGATTTTAGCAACTCTAAACTGATTTTTTTCACTAAATGCAGGGCTCAATTTTACAAAAGTTACTTAAATTGTCACAAAGTTTATCGGTAAATCTGACCTTCGTTGAATCTCATCCACTACAATTGCGTTCTTCTTGCGTTCTTCATTATATGCCTTTTTTTTTTTTACTGATAATGATAAGGAAAGGAGTTTATCTTTTGTAACTTTTGCAAAATCTCCAAAGCAAGAAGTGCATATGCTGATGAAACATTTTGTGTTTTTGAACAATTCTTCAAAATGAAAAAAAATATATAGTAACTAAAAAAGGGGCGGACAACTAGATTTTATGACAAACCTAAATATAATTTTTTAACGTTTTACTTACAATCGTTTTTGAGTCATGAGTCTGTACCCACACGAACGTAAATACACATATCACAAAAACATTTTGTAAATCACAGATATTTTAAAAGTGAAGGCTCTAACAAACCGAAATCGAACGTGCAAACTAGATGTTACATCAGGCGTAATCCAAAAGAATTTTGGATTTATTTGAGATATAAAATTCGTATTGTAAATTGGTTTTACAATACTGTTACTTAATTTGTACACGAAAATAAAAAGCAACATTTATTTTCGAATACTTTTATTTCCTTTTTGCTGCTAATATTATTTCTGTGATAATAATCGTCTATAAAATTCTAACATTTCTCCCTCTAAGAAGTTTGCTCTCTCCAAATAGAATTCGGCTCTCAATTAATAAGAGTATCATGTTTGCTAAATTTTTTTTATATGTTCTTCATTACTGTACCTGAAAATAGTGCTTTTGTATTTTATAGTGGTTACATACAAAGTTATTATTCGTTCATTATAGAATTTGCTTATGAAGGTAACATTTTTCAAAAACTCAGTAAATTTTAAGCAGCTCGACTTCTGATTCATTAGTTTATATTGTTATATAGTGCATACATAAACAGAGTTACTAGGTGCATACATACATTATTACTAATAGCACAAATCATAGAAGAACTATTTACCTATATCTTATCTTTGTGCTTTTTAAAGAACATTTCTGAATAAGGATAAATTAACTGATTACTTAAGGTTTAAGAATGGACTTAATGTAAAATTTATGAAATTTATTTAAAACTATATAATTATATTGATGATTAACAAGCATAATTAATTTTTGTAAAGTTGTGATAGTGTATATAAACATTATAATTCATACATTAAAAAAATGATGAAAACAAATAAATTAGTATGCTCTTCAAACGTGTAAAGAATATTCAAAAATCAAAGGTTATTTCTATCTCAAGTTTGAATACATTTTTATATTCTTTGAATTTCTCCTTAGAAAGTTGCAAGATCTTGTAATTTTAAAGAAACGTCTCTGTCAGTCTACTATCCATTAAAGAAAATGCTATTTAACGGAAGGTAAATTTTTGAAATGTAAACGTCATTTACATTTGAAAGAGTCTTTGGTAAAACTTCATTTATAAATATTTACATTCAACTGAGAGATAGTCTTTGAAGTGAGAAGTATTAAATAGCTGTTGCTTTAAAATATGGCACGCAGACGTAAGTGTCAGACTTTATTCTTGTATGAAACTAAATTATAATTTTGTATTATAAATTTAGTTCATTTTGTGGAACTTATATTTATGAATGCATTTTTCATATAATATCGTTTACTAATAAGAAAATAAATTACACAATAAATAAAGTGTACAATGAGAAAAAAATCTGTAACTGACATTTAGAATCTAGATCGTGGCTCTAGTAAAAAGAGTTCCATGAGATTTATAAATAGAATTTATAAGAGTTTCCTCCTTATAAATTCTAGTCCCCTTTGAAAGCAAGTTATAGAAACCCCTATTAGAATTCTAGATCGATTGCCTACATTACCGAGGTTAAATTTTTTAATATTCTCTGCAAATAAAGTGAATACCAGAGGCATGTTTTAGCAACTATAATCTTAGTTTATGACCCAATTCTAGAAAATCAAGCGAATATTTCTCACAATACAAAGGATTAAGAATATTCGGAATATTGTTTCACCATCTAAAAATATATAGAGTAGAAATTCTCGATCATTTCGTATATTCAGCTTATTAGCGTGCCTTATAAGCATAGCTCGGAAATCTATATTTCTAGTTTAGTGATTTAGAAACTGACCACTTATTCATTCTAGATGAAAGCGGTATATATATATATATATATATATATATATATATATATTTCTCAGTGTATTAAAAATTTTGAATACGGCGAGAAAAAATTATACCGCCTTAATCGAAACAAATACGTAGTCATTTTTTGATTCCCTAAACTAGAAAGATAGATTTCCGAGTTATACATATAAGGTCTTGCAAGGTAAACAAATAAACTGAATAGGCAAAATGATCGAGATTTTCTAGTTTGTACCGTTCAAGATGGTAAAACTATGTTATGAATATCATAAATATTATGAAACTTTTGCATTGCAAGAAGTTTTAGTCTTGGTTTTCTAGAACTGGACCAGATACCAAAATTATAGTTACCAAAACACGCCTATTGAGTTCTTATTTATTTTCAGAAATTTTTAAATAAGTTTGACTACAATAAGTTAGGAATTCAAGTATGTGTTTTTTGAACTCTCTAGGAAGGGAAACTAGAATGCATAAGGAATACGTGGAATTATTTTTACTATAGCCTTAATTTATTTTCTGGATGCCAGTCCCAGAATATTTTTTTTTTCTTTTTTTAATAGTGTATTAATTAATATGAGACAAAATTTGTCTTTTATTTATATATTTGTTTTATTTTAATCTATAGTTTTAATTCTGAATTATTATGTTTTAAACACTTGCGAAAAATATAGTACTTTTCTCTCCCTGAAAATGCATAATTATATCATATGCTAGAAAAAATTACGTAATATTTTTTATTTACCGTACTAACAATTTTTTTGAAGGTTTTGAGGATGAACTTCTAAGACAAAATCTGGTCAGTACAAAACAATAAATTTCTCACAATTAATTATTCAGTTGTTTGTTTTTCATGATATAGATTGAGATAAATATACAACTAGATAAATTGTACCAGCTTAAGCAGTTCACGGATGCTTCCGACCCCTGATGCCTTCGGAAGCATTGTGTTATAGCTGTTGACCGAACGATCATCATTTAAATGAAAAAAAAACGGAGTGACTCTTCGAACAATTAATAGATGCAAAGAAAAAAAGTACAAATTTGAATCAGTAACCTAATCTGTATAATAAACAATTGGTGAGAAGTACAATAGGTTTTTTTGTTAGTTTCCTCCAAGTTCGTATATTTTTGCAATCAAACAGAATTCATTTGTGAATTCTCTGATTCAAATTTATTTAAACATCTAGAAAGTGCTAAATATTTAGAAAGTTGATATGATTCGTATGATACCACCGCTACTTTGGAGTGTAGAAAAAGAGGGGGGGGGAAGCTAAAACCCCATAGAATTAGCATGGGACGAAAACAAAAAAAACTCACAATGTTAAGTGTGTAAAAAAAAAAAAAAAAAAAAAAAAGGCTCGCACCGGAAGTAATAAGAGGACAAAATTGACTAGAAAAAGACATTGAACAGCGGGAACGGACGGGATGGGGCGTTAAATATAACGACCAGGGTTAATACGACTCTCCTAGTATGTGTCTCATACTATTCGAATAAGTTTGCTCGTTTCATACAATTACCGTCGTGTAGTGACTGGAGCATTTAAATCCTCTTAGATATTATGATGTTCACTCGTACACTTACATTACAATATTAATAAAAAATGTAAATCCAAGAGATTTTAAAACGTATAAATACACCAAAATCTCATTGTCAAAAATTTTCCTTATAACAATACTTTCTTATGTCTGTCTCAAAAGAAGGAAGTGCTTGTTTATTTTCAGCTAGCAGGCTTTGCCTGCTTCGTTGGTCGCTATATTTAAAGGAAACTCTTTTCTGAAGAATAAATAAATAAATAAAATACTAAAATTGCTCAAATCTCGCTTCAGGCACCAACTGCCTTCCGCAGCGGCTTTATCATCTGCAAAATTTCGGGTGCCTGTCCCTATTGCTTGTGACAATAGCTTACCAGCGGGCTTCTGTTTGTGCGATTGTTATGTGACAGCTTCGAAACTTAC
Source organism: Salticus scenicus (assembly GCA_963930645.1). Lineage (NCBI taxonomy): Eukaryota > Metazoa > Arthropoda > Arachnida > Araneae > Salticidae > Salticus > Salticus scenicus. The sequence goes on along the minus strand of OZ005660.1, from coordinate 43,164,036 downwards.
AGTATCGAAAAAAATAAAGTAGCCCTTTCATATTTGAATCCCAGTTACATATGAACAACGCTGTACGTGGTGTACATATTATTTGCTTTCACGTCATTTCCTAAATTCATTTGATTTATTCGAATAACCGTAAAATGACAGCAATTTTACGTCAAATATAATATTACAATATGCTATGTTCGGCTACGTCTATCACATGAGACAATTATTTTTTGTGTTTATTATATATATTTCATGGTTAGTTAATAGTGGTTGGTATATAGAAAGATAAATAAATAAATATGTAAACTTAAGCAAGGTACAGACTTAATATAGCTCACCTTAGCGACTTTTTTTTTTTTTTTTTTTTTTTGTCACTTTTTTACAAAAACAGATAATTTATGTTCCGTTCTTTCATTCTTTCTATTTTTTCTCTATGTTTCTTTTTTTTTTCCCTATATTTTATAATTTATTTATATTTTTGATGCGCTACATCGCGTAAAGTGGCTGTTGCGAAAATAGAGTCCTTAGTAAAAAATGTCTGATATTTTTTTTTTTTTTTTTTTTTTTTTTTTTTTTTGTAAAGAAAAAAAAAAGTTAAATTTTTAGCCGATAGATGGCTCTGCACGAATGCGTAACGATAGATATGAAAAAAAGAGTCATATAAATTGCACGTTTTCATGATTATCCCAGCTTAATTCTTATTCTGTCTCCTACTTGCGTATACATAAAGTTTCAATTGCAATGTTGTTTTAGTGGATAAAGTGTTATTGATAAAGATATTTTCCCTCAGGTAAAAACCACCGATTGAAGCTACAGTTGGCTGTGTTGTAATTCATTTGCAAACTGTAATTTGTAATAATAGCGGACGTATGAAAAGGATTTATATGCTTATAAACATTTGCATGCAAATAAAAATAGTTTTCCACGGAAATGTAGGATTTGTTCACATATAGCGCTTTCTACAGACGAAAATTTTAAATATTATAATTTCTTTAAACCCCCCCCCCCCCCCAAAAAAAAAAAAAAAAAAAACTTTATTTTTTGTTAATTTTTAAATGTGTACAGGTATATGGGATAGCAGGTATATTCATGAAAATATAAAGGTTTCTTTGAAAAGTTGCACTAAATACATATATATACATATTACTAAAACATGCAGGTTATTGAACTCAATATAAAGATATATTAAGGAAGCTTAGATTATAGCAATCAAAATAGAAAACTATTAAACATCCAGTGAAATATATACATTAATAATTAATTACGTACGCACACGTTTACCAAGATTTAATTTTAATAATTCATTAACAAATCTTATTGAATTACTCGTAAGAACACCCCTAACAATTATTATCTCTAAACTGATCCTAAGCAATTATTGCTTTCAAAAGTTATTGTTCACGGAATGAATTAAAGTTTTACCCTCCCCTTCACGCCCCCCCCCAAAAAAAAAAAAAACTTTATTTTTTGTTAATTTTTAAATGTGTACAGGTATATGGGATAGCAGGTATATTCATGAAAATATAAAGGTTTCTTTGAAAAGTTGCACTAAATACATATATATACATATTACTAAAACATGCAGGTTATTGAACTCAATATAAAGATATATTAAGGAAGCTTAGATTATAGCAATCAAAATAGAAAACTATTAAACATCCAGTGAAATATATACATTAATAATTAATCACGTACGCACACGTTTACCAAGATTTAATTTTAATAATTCATTAACAAATCTTATTGAATTACTCGTAAGAACACCCCTAACAATTATTATCTCTAAACTGATCCTAAGCAATTATTGCTTTCAAAAGTTATTGTTCACGGAATGAATTAAAGTTTTACCCTCCCCTTCACGTCCCCCCCCCCCAAAAAAAAAAAAAAAAACTTTATTTTTTGTTAATTTTTAAATGTGTACAGGTATATGGGATAGCAGGTGTATTCATGAAAATATAAAGGTTTCTTTGAAAAGTTGCACTAAATACATATATATACATATTACTAAAACATGCAGGTTATTGAACTCAATATAAAGATATATTAAGGAAGCTTAGATTATAGCAATCAAAATAGAAAACTATTAAACATCCAGTGAAATATATACATTAATAATTAATCACGTACGCACACGTTTACCAAGATTTAATTTTAATAATTCATTAAGAAATCTTATTGAATTACTCGTAAGAACACCCCTAACAATTATTATCTCTAAACTGATCCTAAGCAATTATTGCTTTCAAAAGTTATTGTTCACGGAATGAATTAAAGTTTTACCCTCCCCTTCACGTCCCCCCCCCCCAAAAAAAAAAAAAAAAACTTTATTTTTTGTTAATTTTTAAATGTGTACAGGTATATGGGATAGCAGGTATATTCATGAAAATATAAAGGTTTCTTTGAAAAGTTGCACTAAATACATATATATACATATTACTAAAACATGCAGGTTATTGAACTCAATATAAAGATATATTAAGGAAGCTTAGATTATAGCAATCAAAATAGAAAACTATTAAACATCCAGTGAAATATATACATTAATAATTAATTACGTTCGCACACGTTTACCAAGATTTAATTTTAATAATTCATTAACAAATCTTATTGAATTACTCGTAAGAACACCCCTAACAATTATTATCTCTAAACTGATCCTAAGCAATTATTGCTTTCAAAAGTTATTGTTCACGGAATGAATTAAAGTTTTACCCTCCCCTTCACGTCCCCCCCCCCCCCAAAAAAAAAAAATATATATATATACATATATATATAGTACAGTTTTATAAGTATTTCATCTTACAATCAACAATTACTACATTGCTGAAAGTTCAATAAAAATGAAAGATTGGATGGAATCCCTAAACGTTTTGCCTCTTTTTTAGAAACAAACTAAAATTTAGTTTTTTTTTTTTTTTTTTGTTGTTGTTGTTTGTTTGTTTTTGTTTTTGTCTACAGTAACTTTTTGAAATTTTACGATATTCGCTTGGAGATTTTCCTATGAAATTACTCAATACATTTGTATAATAAATTATATCTAGTAATTTATGCTAAAACCTTGTTAACGGTTACGCATGCGCAGTTAAAAAATATTTATTGAAAGACTTGTATTTTATTTGATACTTAATATTTTTTTACTCCGATTGCAGTATACTAAGTTTCTTAGAAAACTGTTTTACAACAAGTGTAATACCCTGTCTGTTATTAAAAAAAATAGTCTTTATTGTACTATTTTAAAGAAACCCGTATAACTCAAATTATAATGAGATATTCTCGTGCAAATATATAATTAAAAAAATTAAAATAAATAAATAAATAAAAAAGCCTCGTAATCATATGCTAGAACAAGAAGACATGTCAGGCATTAATTTTCACAGGGCAATCACAATAACTCTGTGTTTCTTTATTTTGTTTCTGTTCCTCATTTTTACTTTCTCTTACCCATAAGGTAGAGAAAGTATTGTTTTTGGGTCAAATTTTCGAATGCGAGATTCTGTTATATTTACACGTTTTGAGGTCCCCTGAATATGAAAATAATGTTTTTAGCAAATGGTCTGTGTGTCTGTGTGTGTGTCTGTCTGTTATCAGCATATCTCAAGAACAAATAGTAGCAGACATTCCAAACTTGGCATTTTAAATGTGTATCATATATAGATGTACAGTAAGCTTTTCGTTAAGATCAAGCAAATGGTTCATGTACAGGGACAATTAAGAGAATTCTAATACATTACGTCTATGGAGGAAATTGCAGGTAAGTAGAGTTTAACGTCTATAGACTGCACTAAACCAAATGAAACAAATATACATATTTTGTAATAGAGATAGTCAACTTCGAAAAATTTTTTGTGTATGTAGGAGCCTCGCCACCACCCTGGGCGGAAAGACCCCCTTCGAGGGGAGTAAATTTTCATGATGGGTATCTTTCAAAAGAGCTCGCCAATACCTTTAAAACGAATGATTGAACCATCGATCTGCGATAATTTAAAACAAAGATATCGATTTTTTTTTGCACTTTTAACGAAAAGAAAGTAATCGTTTTTTTTTTTTTTTTTTTTTTTTTTTTTTTATATTGAGAATAAAATGGACTTTTTTTTTATATTTAGTGCTATACTACTTCTCTAATATGGAAATCGTCTGCATTATCATAAAAGATGATTTTTTTAAATAATAATTTCAATAAATTATTTTTTAAAAACAGAATTATTTTTTAATAACCGAATTAAATTTTATATAAATCTAGGTGCATTGCCCCCTCACACAGAATTAATTATCATATAAAACTCTTCCGAAGCCTAATTTGAATTGTTTAAAATAGGTTTACATAACATCGTTATCTTACCTCTTAATCTCCAACCTGTATTTATAGTATTAAATTTCAGGGTAAGAGAAATTCGTGTGAGTGACACACCAGATTATTTATCTTTGAGACAAAACTTTTGTCGCAATTTATGAGGTATAACATGTTCTTCGCATGCCGAAACATTCAACATAATTGGTCAAGAATATGTTTCGATATCTGAGAAGCTCCTATAATTGGAAGTGTTTGGTCATTAATAAAACAATATTAAATGAAAAAAAAAAAAAAAAAAAAAAAAAAAGAAAAAAAAAATATCTCAATAATTTTTTTGTCTGAAGAATTAAAACTTTAAGATATGCATGTTGAATTTTATCTTATATCCTGATTTTGGTAGGAACTTTCAATTCTCATATGTCGCAGCTTAACACTTTAGTGACCGCTACGTAGATTCACGTTATTTGAAAATCTGCAACTCTACCAGTGGGCGTTTCTTTAGCAATTTGTATGTTATTTATTTTTTAAGAATATACCCAATATCCATATTTGTACAATCAGTATATTATGGATACAAATACTTTGATTAGAAAGGGCATAATTATAATGTATATCCATTTATAATATAAACTTGAATAGGGAAAATTTTGTCCTGAAATGTTCTAACTTGGAATAATAACGTCCACAGACGGGCCTTACTGTCAAAAGACAAAAGCATGTGGTCGCGAAAGTATTAATATGTATAGTCAGCGGCTTAATATAAAATTCATATGAGTTTCACTTTCTATAATCCATCTTAAATACCTAACTAAAGAAAATATACTAAAATTCTACAATTATTTAAATAAACTATTCATTGACCTACCATACAGCTTCAAATATTAAAATATGGAAAAGACCTCCATGCTTGTCGCCAAGAAATTTCATATGACTGGATGTTGATATCTTTTTGCTTAAGGAATTCTGATAGTAGTAAAATAAAAAATCAAAAATAAAATTTTTCCAAATCATATATAATATTTATAAATTAGAAATATAATTTTTATTTTTGTTTTTTGCGGCACAGTTATGTACTATGTTACATCAAGTTAGTACTAATTAGATATTAACATGCATGGTTAATAACGTAGAGATATTAACATAAGATTAATATAAATGTTAATACAGATTTTAACATATATATAATAGTATTTGGTCACATAGGTATTCTTTGCTTTTATTAATATCTATGATCAGCGTCTTAAGACAAATTTCTCAAAATTCTCATAAATTTCGCTTTATATTATATAGTTTGTCTATATAATTAAAGAAGAATATACTAATATTCGACCTTTTTGTACGTAAACTAGTTAAATATCAACGATAGAGATTCAAAGCTGAAATTTTTAAAAGTATTGAAAAAATTGCCATGTTTCTGCCAAGAAATTTCATATGACACAATATCGATGTCTTTTTGCTCAAGAAATTCTGATACTATTAAAAAATAAAATGAATAAAGAGATTTCTCCGAACCATCTGGGATATTTAAATTAAATTATAAATAATATTTATTATAAAAATAAATAAATGTTTTACATATTTTATTTTTTTTGTGTGTGTGACACAGTAACACCTCACATTACATCCTAATCAGTAGCTTTATAGAAAGAGATTTTCCATTCAAAGAGATTAAAAATAAATAAATAAATAAAATAAAAACTTTTAAAGATATCCATTTTTTTTTACGATTATTTGAAGCAATTTGACAAATACTATTACACAGAAAATTGAATAAATTTTTTTAAATAACCGTGGAAAAAATATTTAACATTAACAAGAAAAAATTACATTAGAAAATCGCACTTTAATCTTAGAACAGTTACAAGGATAAAATATACTTTAACTTTCACTTTTTATTATCAGTTGACTAGAAAATGTGTTGATATTATTTTTAAATAAAATTTTATGTGGTTCTATTTAAAAAAAAAAAGCATACAGATAAATTTAAAAATAACTTTAATATGTTCAAACAAAATCTATTTTTCTTTATTTAATATAAGTTATTCTTTGATAATGAAAAAAAATGGATATTATTTTAGTTATAAAAAGTAATGTGAAAACAATCTGAGACATAAAAGTGGCATTTTAATTAGATTTTAAGATAAATGCTAAGAATTAAGTATTTTTAAAATATAATGTACAGAAAATGTATAGCAATACGGCAACTTTAAAAATGTGTATTGTATTAAAACTAGCAAATAATATAAGCAACAGATAAATTAAGTACGAACAAATTAGGTTAAATAGCTAAATAATCTTAGTCTAATTCTGAAATTATGTAATATTAAGTCTTATAATAATCATGTGTATATGCACTTAGGCTTAAATATAATAGCCCCTATTGAGACCTTGCGAAATTGATCACATATGCAGGGTGAGTGTATAACAGTTTGATGACAATTTATCAATAAACAAGCACGTATCTCAATTAGTAAATTTGTAATGTATTAATTATTAATTAATTTAATGTATTAATTTATGTATATATTTAGTGTATTTACTTTTAATTAGTATTTTACTTATTGACCGTAAGTTAAATTTTTACCTTTATAATTAGAAAGCTTTGTGAATTTATTTCTGGTAAAGCACTGTTTATTCTAATCAAAAGTAACGTTCTTATATACACATATTTTGCAAGGTTGGGTCACCTTTTGTGCATTTTGTGTAATATCGTTTGCCAAAAAGTGAAACCTTGGATTTTTTAGCTCAATGTCAGGGTGGTTACTTCTGATGAATTACCTCTATCTTCTGAGCAATTAATTTAATTTAATTTAATTTATTATTGAATTATTTCAGAATGTGTAGGATACATATCAATAATTACACACCAGAATTAATGACCAAAGTTCCCATATATTTTCCCAGAAAAATTTTAGCGCTAAAAATGGTGCCTCGAATTTGCCCCCTCGTAAACCCCCTAAATCGAAAATCACAAAAAAATAAAAATAAGTTTTTTGAAATATCCTTAAGAAGGCATACGGCTGTTTTACAGGTATGCCGATTTTACATCATATTTGATAGAGTTCTGCTTAAAAATCCAGAATTTGTTAAATTTCTTCCCGAAAATCGAGTTAACCCTCTCCCTCTTTAAAAATGGTTAATTTTAAAATTTCAGAAAATGATATTTTTGTACTTAAATCCCACATACAATTCATTCACCGTGAAGTAATTTATAGCTGAATTATGGTTACAAACGTGTTTTTGCCTTCTAACCACCGCCTTCCCCTTGGAAGAGTGGTAAAGAATATCGCAAAAGTTAATAGTTGTAATTTTAAGTTGATAATAGAATTAAATTCCTGCCAACCCTCGTTGAATTCTATTGAACCGTTCTCAGTGATACTCGTATAAAAAATGACGTTACACACATACAGACACAATTAGCCACACACACATACACACGCAGAGAAAATTTTCTGAAGTCATATTTCGCTTTCACGATGTTTGAAGCGTGACGTCAATTTTATTTATTTATTTATATTTTATATTTTATACTTATTTATTAATTTATACTTTGTATTTATTTTTTATTTTTTTCTTTTTCGGAGAAATTTACAGACAAAGATCTGTTTTTATTAATACAGAAATTTAGTTAATACATCTGTTTTATCAGTTTATATAATTATGAATATCATTCATGTATAAAATATTCTAACATATAGATATATAATTTTAAAAAAATGTGTTCCCTTCTCCTCTTCAACACATATTATTTTAAAATGCTTTTAATTGATATTTCTTAAAATTTTAAATTTATTAATTGAGCTTAAAAAGGCAAAACTAAATCTTCTTTTGAAATAAAAATTACTAAATGTTCTTTAAGCGGGATATGTGCTTATGTGCAACGGAAAATAAGTGATTTTTCTGCGACGTTGTAAACTTAGCAACAAAAATCTTTTAACTTGACTTTATCTGTGAAGTATAGTTACTTGATTGCTTTGGAAACATGATCTGTTTCATATGAAGCACCTTTGAAGAATAACACCATCATATATATCACTAAAGATTTATATCGAAAATTAATCGATCATTTCGTAATTTTAGAATTTTGTATAATGGTTCAATTTTTTATAAATGTTTATTTTTTTTAATTTTTAACAGTTATAGTTTAAACGAGAGAGCTGAAAGAAGGTTAAAGTAATAACATTTACTAAATTTTTATGTAAAATTGTTTTACCATGCGAAATGATGTCAAAGTTTCATTTTTAATTAAAAAAATTAGAAATGCAAATATTTTTTAATATAGTATCCATTTATACACATACCAGAAAATATATCAACTTTTAAATTAGAACTACTTTTTTGCAAAGCAACGCAAAGCAAAGTTATTGCCTTGTCCTAAACGGAATTAAATTGCAACACAGCTGCGGCAATTGTTTGCCGATATGCACTCTAACTGAATCATCAGAGTTTTACTTAATATATTTCTTTAAGTTTGGTACGCTTTAGATGTTGAACCTTTCTTGAAATGAGAGGAAATCGCAACGTGGAAATATTTGGGTGATACAACCCAAAAGCTAATCGATACCATGTCAAACCAAGGTTCAACCAAATATCAAATTAGGTTAAATTAATTGCATTGGTTCGTAAATTACGGTGTTTGATTTCAAAAAGACAGATATTTTGGAAAAATGGTCGAATTGAATTCGGGAAATCTTGAAACATGTAACTTCTTCGAAAACCAAAAATCTAATTTTTTTCTGAATCTTATACTTTCTTCTCATATATGCAGAAGAAAGAATAATAATTCCACATTTTGAAGAATAAATAGTCAATTTCAGTTTATTGAAAAGCAAGAAAATATTAAAACGTGTAAATTCATCGAAAACCGGAAATCAAAAGTTTTTCCCTCCCCCAATTTTTATGACTGTTTGTTAAAATAACCATGATTTTTGAAAGGAAATAAATATGTTCTGCGATCGGTTAGTTTAGCGATCTTTTTTTTTCTCGCCAAGAACGACAGATTTTAAATCAATTCCGCTGGAAGCTGCAACATATTAGCATTTTATATCACATAATTTATTTAGACATTTGAAAACAAATCATGATAGAATATTTACCATTTTCCTTTTACTTAGTATATTAGTTGGATATTTATTGTGTAAATACCCCCCTTTGAAATGAAATTATGTTTATATTCGAAACTGGAAGTTTGCCTTTTTTTTCGACATTTTTGAAATTTTAAATTAAAATTTTATAAATTTTACAGCAAAAATAACTCAATCTAACACATGTAGACTGTAACTTATAAAAAACTGTACCCAACTATGGGAATTAAAATCGGGAGGTGATTTCCATTAATTTTTATTAATTTTTTACAAAAAATCCAATGGACGATTAACACAGGAAATCTTTTTCGTGGCTCCACGAACAGTCATTGACGTCATCACTTCGCTTGCGTATAGTGATGCTACATTATACAAATTACAGTGTGTATGATTTTATTTGAGCTTTATGAAATTGCCAGATTTAAAAACTTTCAGTTTTTAGGTATTTTTTTAATGTAAAGGAATACGTGTGTGAAAGGGAAAAATGTGGGGAAATGCGTAAAAAATAAAAGTATTTTTAAATGCCTTCTTGACATCCTTAGAAAATAATTTTTATATTCTCCTCATCTGGCTAACCATACCTTTCGAATGATACCATTTTCAACCTTCTACTCACATAATTAATATGTTAAAAAGGGACTACAAAATTCATGCTTGCCTATTAATATATAGATATGTTGGAAAAATTTAAAAATGTGTTAGAAATTAAATAAAGATTACTTTTAATCTTAATCTGTGATATAAAAGAAATACCACTTTTTTTTTTCGAAATGATTTATAAAATGGTATTCAGTAATAAATTTATTAGAAGTTACTTTCGCAAAAACCTTATATAACAAACATTCATATAACATTTATTGAAAAAGGAGTATTTATGTAAAGCTTCCGTGTCAATTTCTCATTCGTAAATTTCATCTTAAGAAAACCGCAAAATTTTCTAATACTTTTAAAGAAATGCCCCCTGTTACACCAGAAGAAAGATTAAGGCGCTAAAGGTTTAAAATACATAATTAAAATGTAAGCGTAATTCATATTTGAAACGTGCACTGATAAAAATTTTATCAGAAGCTACTAATAATCATTTATCTTAAATCTTATGTAAATTTAAAGAGACAAATAACGGGAGATGTTAAAAAATCTTGTTTATAGATGTATTTTAATGATAATTTTGCGGCGTCTTGTGATATCAACATACAGGGTAGCCATAATTAAACTTGTTCTATTTAGAGCCCTCTGTAGCTGTAACTAAAATGCGGATTGAGTTGGAAATTTGTAAATAGATATTTCAAAGGATGCGTTAAAAGTTTTCAAAAATATTTTAAAAACTTTCCGCTCTGAGGAGACATACATCAAAATGCAAACAAGCTACAAATTTTAATACAAACAATTTATTTATTACAGATTTAATTGTTATTTGTTAAAAATTACAGACTGTTTATTGATGGAGATCATATTGTTCAATGTGGGCCCCATCATTAAGTTGTAAAATTAGCAGTCGATGAACAGTGTGTTCAACAGCTAATCGCAGGTTTAGACCAGTAATTCTCCGCACATAGAACGTTATACTTTTTTAAAATCAGCCAAATTTATAACATTTCTTTTAAAAGCCAAACTCTTTAAATTGCCCTATAACACAAATTACACAGATTAAGATCGGAGAACGGGCTGTCCAAGAAATGTAAAATGAACAGGTAATCACTCTGCCATCTGTAAAATTTTTAAACGAAAACCTTTGCAAGATGTAAGAATACCAATTTAAATTGTCGCGTTGTTGGTAAATGTTAAAGTAGATCACAGTTATTTATTACATAACTTTTCAATTACTTTGACTGTAATGCTTGTTTGTATTTTGATGCATGTCCCCTCATAGAAAATTCTTTTATATCTTTTATTTTATTTATTTTTTTGCAGAACATTTGAGCACATATTTTAAATGTATGTATACACATTTTCGACTCAATTGCATTTTAGTTACAGCTACAGAGTGGCCGAATAGACCAATTTTAATTATGGCCACCTTTCTGTTTTTGTACAAAAATAAGGCATAACAGTTTATTGACAACATCTTTTAAAAGGTTTTTTCTTTTCCTTCTGATAGCTTTAAAAATAGGCAAAACTAAGTATTTTATTCTTTTGAATAAAAAGATACTCCATTCCTATAAAAGAGTATGCAGGCATAAAATTATTAATGCATAATGCAACAAACGTCCGTATAACGCAAATCTAAAAGGAGGGATTTATCTTAAGCTTCAGTGTAATTTTCTAATCCCTAAATTTCATCTTAACAAAGCGGCAACATTTTGTAATACTTTTAAAGAAATGTCCCCTCTCATGTTAAAATAAGATTAGTTGAGAGAAAATTGAATGTAGATATTTGAAATGTAAGCGTCATTTACATTTCAAAGATACTTTGACAAATATAACTTATAAATATTTATATTTTTTCAAGAAAATCTTTTAAATGAAAAGTATTAATAATCAGTTGCCATTATAATATAACTTGTTGACGAAAGTATTAGATTTCGTTTAAGTATAAAGTTGAATCAGAATTTCGGAAATCAGAATCAAACAGAAACGTATCAGTTAATCATACTTAAAATATTAAAAATAAAGTTTTTTTATTCTTTTTTGTTAAAATATAAATAAATAAAATTATACTTTTAAAAAATTAAAGAACACGCTTTTATTAAAATGTGAACTAAAAAGCACAAAATACCTAACTTTATAAAATTAAATTGCAGGGTAAGAGAGAATCGTGTGAGTGACACACCATAATATTTACATATTTTTAAATCTTTAATAAATAAATAATTTAGAATTAAACAAAAACCATTTTTAAAAAAATCTCCCCTGACTGGGCTCGAACGTTAGACCTTTAGGTTCGTAGCCCGTAACTTTACCTCACAGCCACAGCGTTCACGTAGGGAAAGTCTTTTTTTACAATATAGACCCAGAGCGGTTACAAACATACAAACAAACATACATACAGGTGAAGCTAATAAAAGCGTGTTAAAATAATTTTGTGTTTTGAGTTGTAAACGCACATCCTTAGAAAATAAATTGCGTTGTAATGTTTTCGTTATTATTATTGCTGTTGTTGGATAGATGATGAATAACAGCTTACTGATTACGTCTTTGAAAAAAAAAATGTCCTCTCACAGCTTTGGAAAAAAGTACAACCGTATGTATTTTTATTTTTTTTTTATTTTAATAAAATATATTTAAATCTTAATCATCCACATAACATTATTTAAAGAGAGGGATCTGTCTTAACTTCATTATAAATATCTAATCCCTAAATTTTATCTTAACAAAACGGCAATGTCTTAAATACTTTTAAGGTTTTGTTCCATATACACAGTAAAATGATGTCTGTTTGATTGAAGATTAAAAGCAGATACTTAAATTGAAAGCGTCATTTATAGTTGGAAGATGCTTTGAGAAATCTTAACTGATAAACATTTAAATTTTCCCATGACACTCTTCGAAGTATTCAGTGTTAAAAATCTGTTGTCATTACAATAAAACTCGTTAATGGAACTACTATTTCATTTCAGTAAAAAGTCTGATTAGAGCCGTATAGAAAACATATAGATTAATTGCAGCTAAAATATAAAAAATAAAAATTATCTTGTTTTTGTTTTTGTTTTGCTAAAACATGAAGCATTTTGTGTGCTTTGAGATGAAAATGTACAGTAAAAATATCGTGTGAAGCAACTACACGACGTCCATTACTCACTATTACACGTATTATATGCATTTTATATACATATATATATATATATAATATGATAAGAAGATATAAAATTGACCTAACGAAGTAGAAATCTCCGGTATGAAAAACTTAATACACGAGTAAAGACTTATAAAACAAAGTTTACATGGCAAGTTAGAAAATAACAGAAAAACTGCTTGAGTTATCTTTTGAAACACCAATTTCCGAGATCTAAAACTAACCTACCTAAGCAGGATGACTGTTAATTTTCCTGTAATAACCATGTAATACATGAAAAAGGATATTTAAATTTAGTTTTTTGTAACAATTTTCAAGAAAATTGTTAGAACCGTTTTTAAGATATAGACTTTCCCGAAAGTTTGACAAACACAATTGTTGACCGGAAAATAATAATTACACATGAAAAGATATCTAAAAAAGAGTTATTATGCTGCACTTGAAAAAATTCCGTAGTGCCGTTTTTAATGGAACGTACTTGCGACACCTGAAATTGAGGTATTTATACAGACACCTATCAATTTTCCTGAACTAACCAACTATATCATTCGAAAGGACATCTAAAAGAGTGTTTATATAGCGACTGTGAAGAAAATCGTTAGAGCCGTTTTTGAGATACGGACTTACGGTCCAACTTCCGGCTTCCGATGTCTCACTTCCGTTTTTCCAATATCCCCCAAAATTTGGAAACTTCATCTATGCACCAAACTTGTGTTAATTCTGAAGTTTCGTAGTTCTGTCTTTATTAGTTTCAGAAATATGGTAGCTGACTATTTCGCACATACATACATACATACACACACACTGACAAATTGTCAAAAACTACTTTTTTGGACTGAAGAGGCCTTAAAACGTGTAAATCAGGTGGAAACTCGATATCGAACTTTAGGACCGAATACAATACTTCCGTTACCTATGGTAGTAGTGTAATGGAAGTAAAAAATGGTGTGTTCATTATAAAGTTTTTGTTGAGTTGTTGTATAAATAAAAATAATAGTTTATTCTTCAACCACGTTTCTTGATACCTCTGCGCTAGAGCTGATTCAACAAGTCTAGTATAAAGCGACGATAGCTTAGGGGCCCCGAACCCATTTCCTGCCTGAGCTTCGACAGCTTTTACTAGTCAATTTTTACGTTGTATTACTTCCAGTAATAACCTTTTTCACCCCCAAAATTTTGATTGTGAGTTTTCTTAGTTTTCACTCAATGATTTTCTATGAATTTTTAGCCTTTCTCCCCCAATTTTCTGCATTCCACAGTGCGTACACTAGAGGGGGGGGGGGGGAGATAACCCTTGTGGTTGAGAGAAAATAAGTGATAACAAATCGCAACATTGTTTAACAAATCTCAATCTGTTGGCCAATTTGACACCTCTCCAAGCCCTTAGAACCGTTCTAAATGCTAGGCGCTAGATACAAACTGCACTATACAAAAAACATAGTTGATTTTTACTTTCTTCTATATTCAATAGAAGAAAGTATTGGATTCGTAAAAATTTTCGACCTCGGGTTTTTGATGGATTTACACGTTTTGAGAGCTGTAGATCACGATTTGACCATTTTTTAGAAAATGTCTGTCTGTCTGTGTATGTGTGACAAAATTTTGTGGCAACTGTAACTCAGGAACTACTGCACAGAATTTCATACAAATTGGTATGTAGTTGCACCTCCACATAAATTAGTGCCTATCAACTTTTGGTAAAAACTGCCTTAAAGGTTGCGTTGCCATCCCGCTTTTTCTAAATTTTTAACATGGTGGTATAGGACAAAATTTTGTATAAATGTGCATAAAGAGAATTATTTTTTAATAATCATTATGAGATTTACCAGAATTATTTATAATAGAGATAGTCAACTTGGAAAAAAAATTTGTATGTGTAGGATCCTCGCCTCCCCCCTCTGGGGGGAAGTCCCCCCTCGAGGGGAGTAAATTTTCATGATGGGTATCTTTCAAAAGAGCTTGCCAGTACCTTTAAAACGAATGGTTGAACCATAGATCTGCGATAATTTAAAATGAAGTTACCGATTTTTTTTTTTTCATTTTTAACAAAAAAAAAAAAAAAAAAAAAAAAAAAAAAATGTAATATTGACAAAAAAATTGACTTTTTTTTTTGGATATTTTGTGTTATACTACTTCTCTAATATGGAAATCGTCTGCATTATCATGCAAGATAATTTTTTTAAATAATAATTTTAATAAATTATTTTTACTGAGGGAATTTGTATAGAAAAATATAGAAGAAAGTCATGTGGTGGCCACAACATACCAGTTTTTTCTGTATTCTGACAGATATGTAGAAGGAAGTAACTATGATTTCTCATTTAGTCCTTATAAAATAGTATTCAGTAATCAAAATATTACAAGTTATATCCATAGAAGCTTTATGCAGCAAACAGCCGCATAATTGAGATTTATAAACAAAAGAACTTATTTTAAAAATTTCAGAACATTATTCCAATTTCTAAATTTCACCTTAAGAAAAGGCAAGAATTTGTGATACTTTTAGCGAAATATTCTATCTTACCTTAAATTAAAGCCTATTTAATTGACAGTTGATACTTGAAATGTAAGCATCATTTACATTTGAAAGATGCTTGGAAGTCTTTACTCATAAATATTTATATTTTTCCAGGATAATCATTGAAATGAGAAATGTTAAAAATCTATACCCATTATAATATAATCCGTAAACTGAGGTATCATATTTCATTTAAGTATAAAGTTGAATCAGAATCCGATTGAAAACAGAT